>JAAAYG020087678.1:0-35963 GCA_009936455.2 Tomocerus minor | reverse complement strand
TCTTATTTTGTCCAATTTCATCCAATTTATCCACTGGATGGATGAAATTCCATTTTGGTGGACAATATACAACCCTGGCCATACGTGTTTTTGATACAGGTATTTACATCTATTTCACATACCAGGTTATCAATACTGCTTCACTAAACCCTTACTAACCATAATCACCTTATCCAATACAAGTCAAGCAGGCAATCTTTGGAATCTTACATGGCATTTCATTGTACACACAACAGGCCATATGGCACAGTCAAAGAGTTAAGAGTAAACACAATTATAAGCGAAAAGAATGTTAAATTGTAATCCTTGAGACACGTGGAGGGTTGTGGCCCTCATCATAGGAAAAATACAAACTTTCATGAGAGGTAAACAAAAAACAGGATACGTACAAAATTGGTGCTAGTAAACAAGTGTAAAACGTAAAGGAAGAATCAGGCCCACAAGGCCCACACCATGATCTTTATACACAATATCACAAGTCTTATGCTGCATATACTCATTTGACATCTCTTTTGGTTTTACAGAAGGCTGTGGACATTCACGACGTAAGTACGACGAAGTGGACGATTGAACTCTTATTCAGCAATTGACGATTAAATCTGCACACTCGAAGAACCTATCTTACGTCAGTTTAGTTTCGAGTGTTCTGACTCCAAGTTGTCTGCCACTGTTGCTAGCCAAGAATACGGCATCTCATCTCATCACAAAAAAATCCATTGCTACTTCACATGTTCACTGTGTCGGCTTTATGCTGAATCATATTTCTAAGTCAACTTATAGCCCCAGAGCCAGAAAAACTTCATCCACATCATAATCAGCACAAGAGAAAGATTATTGGCTTATCTTTCTATTATTTCTTCGGCATCTTCCTCTCTATGACTGTGTAAACCAGGGAAGGAAAGATTTTAGTTACTGTAATAACCACATCTTTGTTCTAGGGTTATTTACCTCCTGAGTTTCAAGACGAGACTAGCACAACTGTAACAACTAGAGTGTAAACTTTGATGTAATTTTGTCTGAAAATTCATAAATAGAGTATTTAGTAACACTTCTAGAAGTATATATCCTTATAATTGTCATTTTCACACAGCCATACATCAAGA
Organism: Tomocerus minor; assembly: GCA_009936455.2. Taxonomy (NCBI): domain Eukaryota; kingdom Metazoa; phylum Arthropoda; class Collembola; order Entomobryomorpha; family Tomoceridae; genus Tomocerus; species Tomocerus minor. The sequence continues at coordinate 34,860 of JAAAYG020087678.1, read as the reverse complement.
AAATTTGGTAACAACCCAAAAAAGTTATCTTCAAACACTAATAGTTTCTGTCTGCATAATTTTCTCATCTTTCTTGAGACGTGAAAAAGAATCCTGTAAGTAAAACAGAAGAAAAGGAGTTTTGAAAGGCATGTTGGACACATCATCCATTTCCACTCAGCAATTCCAAGATCCACAGGACAGAATCATGCCAATCGTTCGGAGAAAGAGAGCCCATCTCTCCAGTACCAGAGTCAATCAAATTGAAGCCCAAGGGCTAGCCCATCTTTGTTTTGCCGAAGATCATTCTTGGTTTCAAGGGAACATTAACACAGACGATGAGTCAAACTACAGCTTGTATGGAGAAAGAGTGAAATGTCCAAGTGCCACCAACATCACTGTCGAGCAGAATAACAATGAGATTAAAGTTGAAGAGGATCTGTCAACGAACAAAGACTACTACAGAGTGACCCTCACCGATCATTTCACAGGACTGAGTTACACACTTCCAAAAATTGCTGTGAACACAAATGTGAACGATACAGACAATCGGTTGTTTTGCTGCACCGATGGGCAGATGAGATTCAAGGTGGAAAATGTTTTCAAAGGCCAAAAGGCCGATATGATCATTCAACGCTACCTTGGCTCGTCGACCCTTTTGGGAAGAAAATGCCTTGTTTATTCAGGAGATTTGTACATTGTTTTCAACGAGGTTATTGACACTGGAAGAATATGGAGCCTCTAGACTGACGAAAGGATGAGACATGATTGTGTTGGAATACCTTTACATATTACTATATTGTTATACTATGACAAAATGTATCTCATAAATATTCATTATTATTGTTATTTTTATGTATGTAAATATTGAATGGATTGATAAAGTAGTAATCTCCTACTTTGAGATATTGAAATTATAGGCAAGTCATCATAAAATACACACTTATGAATTACATGAACACTAAATCGTATTACCATTAGCTGTACCTTGATTTATATCTCCGAAAAATTAATTTTAATATCTGATAGAGAACCCATAATAATAATATTATCTCATGTCTATTAGCTAGTTCATTTTGACTTAATCTTCCTTCCTTTTGTACACTAATAAATTGTATTCACATAGGCCACGCATGAAGCCTTAATACTATTTCTTTTACTTTAGAGACAACCTTGATATTAATTATAAGCCTAAGGTACTGAATAGAATTATAGCTATGCAATTTCCCTGCAAGTTTACTTGTTCAAAATAAATTGTAATGCAAAGTAAAATATGGTACTGTTAAAAAAGCAATTTCAAAAGCTGTCTACGTATTTTCTACATACATTATACATATATGCACAATCACCACTACCACCCTCATATAAGCTACTTTCGATATTCTTGCTCTACTTATAACAAATTCGGTTACAGTAAAATGTTATTAAGTACTTGTATTATTAAAATTCTGGTAAATTAATAGCAAGCACCATAAGTGAAATAATAATTATTATTTAACTTACTACAGTTAGTACTTAGTACAGTAACACAATTTTACAAGATTATTTCTTCTGTAACTATTACATTATGTTACTGCTTACGTAAGCTGTATTTTTAGGTATTAAATGAAGCTATTTTTGTAACTACGGAATGGCAATTTTGCTATAATGGTTCAACGATTGGCTGTAGATTTAAAGCAATTACGTCAAAATTATCAGTCGCAATAAATAGAAAGTTTATCGATGAAACGAAAAAATTAAATACAAAAGTTGCAAAAATACTTTTATTTAAGTTATTACCTAATGACAATTATTATAATTAGTTATCCCCAACGAGCAACGGTCCATGCTCCTTGGGTATGCCTAAAACCAACTGTTCGCAGCTCATTTTCAATGAATTTTCATTGAGTCACTTTTGTTGTGTTCGTGTCAAAATAAATGCTCGTATTATAATAATTCTCCAAGAGATGGATAAAATGATTTTTTTCGCTTCTTCACTATTGATGCATCCATACAATTAGCAATCAAATAGCATATGTAGCTAATGGGCAACCTCCCCAAAATATGTACGGCGATAGCGATACCATAATTACTAAATTACGTAGTAGTCTCAGGAATGAAATTCAAATAAATATAATCTTCTCTATGACTGAGTAAAATAGTGAAGGAAAGAGTTTAGTTACTGTAATAACCACATCTTTGTTTTAGGGTTATTTACCTTCTGAGTTTAAAGAGACTAGCACAACTGTAACAAGTAGAGTGTAAACTTTGATTTTAGTAATTATAATACATTTATATTTTAATAATTTTTGACTTTTTGATCTCTCTCACACTAAACTTTGAAATTCTAGCTTCCATAGACGCACATACTTACAATAAAACCAGCAGTTTTTACTGGAACCAAAAATTGAATAATCTTAATGTATTTTGAAAAAACCTAAGCTTTTAGCTTATCATCTAATAATATATATTCCTATAGAATCTGTAGTTCAGTTTCAGATAAGTTTAGTAGCCTTTGACACATATAAAATATGGAGAATTAGTGCCATAAATTCAATGTATGATAACACATGAAGAAAAAAGAATGACAATTAACATGAAGGTAATCAGACAATCAGATACTTTCAGTACGGTTTTACTGTTTTCAATAGTATAGAATCACAATAATTACATGAGTAATATCAAAGAGATATATACCATGTACTTCCTTTATGTAGATAGAAATCATTCAATCTACTGCTACGGTGGAATTGCAAATTGCAATAATTAGACACATATCTATTAATTAATTAATACACTAGTTTAGAAAGTAGACTTATATTTGTGGGTAAGATCTGTTTTAAGAAACGTTTCCCATAAAGTCTGTAGAAATTATGCTAATCTAAGCCGGAGAAAATCAATTATGGACTCACTATATATTTTATGCTTAAATTGCTTTTTGATTAGACTTCTCACTGGTGCCTTTTCTTTTGACTTCGTAGTGAACTTTTCCAATCTATTTTGATCTGCAAAGATAAGACAAAAAAATTAATACCCTTAATCGTTATTATTTTGCTAGCTCAACATTAGGCTTACAGCATTCAGAGTACAAAGCTCAAGGTTTTTACCATTTCTAACAAAATGGTAGAAATAACATGATTTTAAAAGCTTACATTGTTTTAACCTAAACTGCAAAATCGAATGACCGACATAAAATACAAGTCCTCACTAATTCATAAAGTCCTTCTATTTTACTAACTGAGGAGACATATTCCTTTCGAATATCGACTTAGGAACAAATTTTTTATCAGCCAAAGAATCGACAGTAACGCTTTCGTTTCCGGACAACTCCTTTAAGCTGCGTTCATCTCGTTGTTCTTCTATACTTGGTTTGAAAGGAGTGTATTTGTCACTTATAATGTTTTCTATATTATATCCCACGACACCGACGACAGCAGCTACAGGAAGCGTAATATAAGGTGCATATATTCTCAATATAGCCCAAATTGCTGGAAACATAATGAAATCTTGCCGGTGACAGAAGAGTCAAATTCCGAAATCTTCTGTATACAAGAACTTACTTCTGCTGTTTACTTTACAAAAACAAGAAAAAAATTTATTAGTGAAATGTCAGAGCCAAATAGACAATACTATTGCAAAATCTCGGGTTGCCTTGCAAGGTGGGTGGATCGGGTCGAATTATAAAAATTCTAATTCGGGTGATATTACCAAAAATTGACTTATTTAAGTATAAAACCCACCTAAAGCCAAAAGACGATGAAAGTTTTGTTTTTCTGTTTACTGATCACTGATCACTGATGGACACTGGGACGGGACGGAATCTATTATACAGTGCAGTGAGAAGAGAAAATTCGAAAAAAAACGATTTATTTCCAGAATATTGTTCATATATTATTGCAATGCAATTCACACTAAACATTCCACGGCGCCGTTTCAAGGATTCCTTGCAAATGCTCCACAGAGAAAGCGTCCTAGATGAAGTCCATGATGAAGCACTATGCACAAAGTAAGGTGCAGAAACAGAGAAAGTGATAAAACTAAAGGAGAAAGTGATTAGATACAGGTATTCTTTTTGATGAAGTGAAAGGAAAAAGAGCCAGATTATCTGTGTCATATATCTATATATATCTATCACAATACTGATCTTCATCTGAGATATCTTAAAAAGTAAGATGTATTAATTTAACCATTTTAACCTCTAAAATTGAAACCTTTTGTGGTATTGCCGTACACATTAATTTTTACGAGAAACATCACTTTCACATGAAGATTATGCCTTTCTCTGTGCCCTCCAACCCCTACCTCGTCTTTGTAGTAAATATTATAAGAGTGCTAGGAATAATGCAAGTGCCTGGATTTATGGTTGATGTCCTTTATATTATGAAGTAGACAGTTGAAAATGTTTAGACGGAACAAAATAGCAAACACAAACTGCATGTGAACTCTAAAATCACAATCTCCTACTATCATACATGAACTGCAATACTGGAAGATAGCTGTTTTTAAAATCTTTAGTACTTTATTCATAAATATTGGCACCTTTGATTACATCACATCACTGCGTCATAACTACTTAATTCTTTGTCCATGTTTTTCATTTGTTGCATGCAAGCCAGCCTGGATTCAGAAACAAAGAACTTTCTGTCATCACCATCATCCTTGAAAATAGTCTTTCCATAGTCCTCCCACTGCTTCTTGGTCATATTTCTCGGATCTTGAACGGTTTTTTCGATGGGATGATTCCCTTCGATGATCAACCTCAAATCCTCATGTAGAAAATGAAGTCTCTCTATCTCTTTTGCTCGCTGCGAATCTTGAGCCTCTTGATATGGTTCCACGGAGGGGATTAAATGTTTTACAGTTTTTGTTGTTTTATTGTTGTCTTCGACGTCTTCGTCTACTTGTTTTGACTTTTCAGCCTCTTTTCGTTCCAACTCCTCGAACATGTAGAACATACGCTGGTCCTGAGAAGCTTTGGCAATATTTAATGGGAGCTCATGCTCTCTTCGTCCAGCAGTAAGACTTCCCATCATGACACGATTACGATAAATCACCGAAAGATCTGTCAGTATTATAAAAAACAGATTAGTTTAACAACTAAATCAATCTTTCTTTGAGTTCAGTCGAAAGCAAATTCACGTAAGAACATTCATTTAATTTCTGAAATCCCATAAAACTACAAATTATCTCACATTTGTCTGCTGGAACCACATGTAGGCCATTTTCAATGCCAACAAACAAGTCCCCTTGCTTCGTTGCAAATCCAGCGAAAGAGGGCACCCAGTTTAAGCAAATTATCTGCAAAATAAAAAGCACTTTGACTCGTTTATAGCTTATAAATAGAAAATTATGAAGGGATAGCCATAATTTGAAACTCCTTCTGTAACTGAATTACATACCCTGACAAGCTCATTAGTGTGACTCCAGATCCTCAAAGTTTCATCTTTCGAAGCAGAACAAAATATACCCAATGAATTGCTACCAGACAAAGAAATAATCTCTTTCTCATGAGCATAAGCAATTTTGTGATCATATCTCTCTAAAATATCAAAATCAACACGTGATCTTCAAATCTTTCTCGATGTAGACATTGCATTTGAGCAAAAATAGTGAAAATAAAATTTTCCACACCAAGTTTCAGCGTATCATAAATAACAACTTTGTGTAGAGGAATGTCTGCTTTAGTCAATGCAAAAGCTATCAACTCGCGTACAAGAAAAACGTGGTTTAGAGGATGATTCCAGGATATCTCAATAAGTGGAATAAATACATCATCTTGATTGACGGCTACTTTCCTGTGACCAAAAAATTAAGTTTTTTGCAGCAATTCCGTTTATTAGAGTTTTTCGGATAGTTAGTTCTTATAATATAAGTACCATAGCCGTAGAGAGGGATCCATTCCACACGTGGCAAATTGATTGATCTGGGGATTTGTCACGATTTGATGCACATGGGTTGAGTGACACTAACATAGAAAATAAAATGGAAGAAAAACATTTGAGAGTTAAATACGTAGTAATCATTACATCTAAGAGCATTGACAGATTGATTTGTATTGTTAAACTGTAATAAATTCACTGGTGTAAAAAATTCTGTTTCTCCAGTATTCATATTTATTTTGGCAATGCCTCCGTCACTCCGTCCAGCGATGATAAATGTTGCTTTCCCAGTAAATTCAGTTACTTTCTCTATTAGAAAAATAAAGAAATGTTTCATAAAATCAGAATTTTACCAGGAAAATAAGCTTTGACGAATTGCAGAAAATTATTTCTTACTTGTGGTGAATTTCATTCCTACTTCTACACACATGATACTGGGTATATAATCGTACAAAGCCATAGCTGTTATGGCAGAATCCCACAGAGTGTCTTTCCAAGTCTGTTTAAGTTTAGCAGGGTTTAGCGAACAATCGTAGATTTGTATTTCTGAGGTTCCAATATCGTCTGTCCCTACGACAGCGTAGAGCAGCTCTGTTTCGTAGCATGAAATTATGCTTTTACAACACTATAAATTATATGACACTTTCCCCATGAATTATTAATTTTGTACTTAAATGATCTTTTTGTTACCATTTTGCGGGATGTATGCATAACTGTCTAACGGAGGCTGCTTGGGTAAAATGAGTGCAGTAGTGATTACATTTCCAGTGATTGGGTTGACAATCCTGATAGTGTTATCCAAACTGGAAACAATTGCACGCGCTGGATAACTTGGATTTATTGACAACAGCATATGAGCCATTGGACCACTACAGACACAAATAATCATTCAATTTGAAAAATGTAGAAAATATCCGTATACTCTACTGCACTTCCGATAGTATACCTTAGCTGTGTTTGAGGATAATGAAGAGCGTCCATTTTCCATAGGCAGAGTTTTCTTGGTCCATTGACCATCACGCTTTTCCTAGCTTTATTTATTGCTATATGCTCTACTATTTCTGGAGCTTTCATCGACTCTAGCTGCGAAGTCCCAAACCATTTTTGAAATTAGCTGATATTTGAGTTTTGAAAAATGTTTTCAATGATTGAAAATTAATTACTTTACTACGGCTGCTGAAACCCCATGCAAACATTGACAAATCTCTTGAAAACGATAGTGCTAACACAAAGTAGTTTCAAAAAAAAAATTAACTCATGCAGTAACCCTGATATGTAACTTAAATTTCAGAAAAAAATTACCCGCTTGACCGTTTGGATGTTCTATGATGTGAGTGACTCTGGATTTGTGAGGTTGAATCTGACTGATGAACGTCCATCGTTGTCCCCACATTTTTACTACGAATATAATTCTTTGAATTCTACAAATTAATTAATTACATTTGATTTATATTGTTTAAGGAACATACATAATCCTGTTTCATCTCCAGTCACAACATAATCAGACGGACCACTAGCGGAGATGGCGGTTATCTTATGGTCGTGGAGGAACTTTTTTGAGCCATGAAATCGTCCATTGGTATCAATGATAGTGCAATGTTGCTTGTAAGTCAAGTACATCCATTGTTTTCTCGTTGCGACATCGTCAGATGGGTTATCAAAGCATGTTTGCTCTACCCACGACTTTTCTGCTTCAATGTCCGATGCTTTTATTGTTTCTTGCAATGAAACGACATTGTTTATTGGATGAAAAGAGTATTTCTGCAAAAAGTTTAATTTTAAGCATTACAATCTAGAAAATGTGTTTGGATCACAAAGTCGAAGGAAGCAGTACAGCAATTACATAAAGTGTATGGACACTAATAATGAAAAAGTCGAATTGAACTTCATCTTTGGGTTTTAGCTCTCCATAAATAATTTTTGAAATCGGAACAACAGATACTGAATCCATAAGAAGAGTGAAATCTTCTCTGAGAATATAAAATATACTTTTTCCAGGGTTATAGCCTATGTAATACCCAGTTTTTAATTTTCCAGGTGTAGCGTTAGCGTCCGGGTTCTCTCCTCGATTTCCTTCACTGGGCTTCTCCTTGACAGCTGTCTGTTGCATGTAAATAAGTTTTGTAAAACGCTTTGGTGTTGTCACCGACGGGAGTTTCGTTCCTGACCAACTGTATCGATGAACTTCGTAATATTTTGTAACGTGTATATACTCCTAAATTAATTTTGTTTCCCATTAAACTTCTATATACGGTTTTCAAACAATAACTATATATATTTTTTGTTTGCGTTAGTTAAGAATAGGTTTACTTGAACACTAGGATTGTACAAAAGATCTGTTCCTCCATAAACTTTGACTCCTTGATTCGTAGCACCCAATGACATTCCATGAGTAAGCACTTTGTCTTCTACGTAACCTACCCCAAAGTTTACAACTTTATCTTGTTCATAGTAATTCTCATTAATAGCGTCCAGAGATTTCTTCAACGAATCAATTGTTCTTGTACAACTGTCAAAAATTTTCAATGTGACATCCAGTGGCTTCTGGGCTTTTTTGGCAGGTGTCTTTTCGGGTGCTGCAGGTGCCATATTGCAAACTTTTATGTGAATTTCTGATTGCGACTGTCAAAATGAAAACAATTCTTCAGGTCTAAAAATACAACTTATACTAATGCAAGAAATATGCAGCTTACATTGAAGAAGCTCTTGTATTTACGACTTTAAAAAATTATTTTTCCTCTATACTGCAGGCGGAACTCATTTGTTTGTCTGGGAATGTTTGAGTTATAATTTTTCGTTATTTCTTTGTTCATTTCATAATTCCCTAGCTACCCATGAGTTACCTTTACTAAAATTGATGCAAAACGACATAGGCAGATAAGATTATTTTTTGGGGAAAAGTGATAGCCTCCTAGACCATAAGCCCTAAAATTATGAATTTGGTGTGGATCGAAAGCAGAAATTGTACAATAAGCCTTACGGCAATTTATTTTCTTAAAATTATTCTAGACACAATGAATACAAATTGCATTCTTCCAGTTTTTATGGTCCATTTGAATATGTCTATGCAGCTAAGTTTTCCGGATTTTCAGGATGATTCTCGATTCTAAATCAGTTTGTAAATATTCCTTGTTAAAACATCACAATTTTGAATAAATTTATGAGAAAATTTTACAGGATTTGTTATTTTGTACCCTTTAAATAATTCAGAGAAGCAGAAACTTCGTCCACCTTCACCTTTGTCCAAAGATTTTAAGTTTTCTATCTCCGTAGAACTTAAATCAAAGTCGAATAACTGTGGAACGTGGGGAGAGCATAAATATACGCCATTAAAGAAAATCCTATTTTACTGGATTTCAGCCATTAAAAATACATAGGTACTTTCTGAGACTATTGCACCACATATTATAATGTTTCCATAAAGCAACGTTATTATAATAGAACTTCAATTTTAATTTAAACTGGGTGGGTACCTGCGAATTTTCTTGTATACGTGATGCATTGGAGCTTTTTGGTATGACAGGAATATTTTGAGACACCAGAAAGTGGAGTAGAATTTGCGCTGGGGTTTTATTATATTTTTCTGCAATTTCTTTCACTGTTGATTCAGTTAGAATATCTGTGGGCAATCCTTTCGAAGTTCTGTAAATAAAAAATAGTTCCTCACTTTCTTGTCTAGTTTGGACAGAATGTTATTTGGTCAGGATTAGGCATTAATATTTCGGAAATGTTAGCGTGGCTCAGGGGGAATTCCCGTTTCTAAAACTTTAAAAAATATCTGTGGTTTACACGAAAGCAGGTTTCCTTCCCAGTGACCCTAATGGAGCAAAGGCCGACATCACGATTTTATTTATTTGGCAAACAGAATGCAAAGGTTTCTGCTGAAAATACAAATGGGCCTCTACCTGCAAAATTATACACAACATTATAATATTATGATACATCTATGAACATTTTTTATTATGTACCTGCCAATACATGTCTAGATTTGCATTTAACAAAGTTGTCTTTCTCACCTGAAGATTTGCAGGTTGGATTTTACATTCCTTGAGAATTCTTGCGATTTGATTGCTGTTGAAATTAGAAAGCCCAATGGACTTAGCACGGCCGGCAAATACTTGATTTTCCATTACCTTCCAGAGTGAAATAATATCTGTAAAATCATCAAAAAGAACCATTCCGTTTTCCATTGGGAAGAAATTTTCCGAGTTCTCTTCATATTTAAATCCAACTGGAAAATGGATAAGGTACATATCCAAGTATGATAGCTGTAAGTTATCCAAAGATTTTTGAAGGAACATCTCAACTCGATCTGGATGGTTTCCAGTCATTGGCAACTATTTGAATTAAAAATTATTTTACACTATTACATTTCATTTTCTGCATTAAACATTACATATCTCCTATTCTAGAGCGAGTGACTGTATAATTTTTGCAGCCGAACTCGATAAGATTATTTCCCACACAAAACAAGCTCTTCTTAGCTCTACCTACCCTACCTTTACCTTTACATTATAAAAGATTCTTAATAACTAGTTTTATTTTGCCCCAGAGAAATATTATTGCGTAAATTGCAAAGGATTAGGAAAATGAAGAACATTATAACCTTGGATGTGATGAAAAGCTCTTCTCTACTAACAATCCCACGTTGAATACACTTTTTAATCGCTTCTCCAACATTCTTTTCGTTACCGTACAAAAATGCACAATCAAAATGACGGTAACCAGCTTCAATAGCAGTTGCAATTGCCAAATCTGCTTCCGCCGGTTGAATACTTCCTGTACCAAGTCCTAGCAATGGCATTTTATGGCCATTGTGTAGTTCAACATATTTAGCAGGCATGATAAATTGTCAATGTACGTCTCTCACAAGATCCTCTGGCTAACTAAATGTTAAAATCTAGAGCAGACGAGAGTGAGTGGGTCTAATCTTTGTATGTACTGATAAAGATGCCATTAGCACAGCTATAGCTGGCATAAATACTGCTAGTATATCAAGTAAGTAGACTATACCATATAAATAGGTAACTATCATTTAGGTACGCATGCTATGGATGATCAGGTATATATACGTCGTACTATAAGTTCTATGCATTTTGATGAGACAATAAATAAGTAAAATGAGAACTGATTGATATAACTTGCAATTTGTGATGATCCAGTTTTTACATGGATTATCTAATATCATTTAATATCATATATTTACCAACACATCTTACATCACCCATAAAGTATAGAACAGAACTCAAGTGATAAGTTAACAATTAATAACACAAGTTTAACAATCCATCTCATGATGTTAACAACATATACATACATGTGATACATAAATACAAGGCCAATATTATTAAAGCCATTAGAGCCGGAAGTTATAATAATGCTGGTTACATCCATGCAAAATAGAAATAGAGATCTGCACTAACATGTAAAATGCATCCATGCACAAATACATTCGTTGTATAAAAAACTATTATACTAATTATTGTTAAAAATAGTACATTTATATCATTCATTCAACAAAATACAATTAAACAGAACATAACAATGTTAAATAGCAAAGAGGCAATATAAATACTGTCGTATATAAGGGACCTGAATTGTGATGCGACACTTGTGATGTGACTTTGTTGCGTGATCACACATTTGTATGTGTTGGTATTGTTATCGTAAAAATTGCTGTCGTTGTCGTACATTTTATTGTTTCATTTATACATATATATTATTTATTTGTTTTTAAATGCATAGTTCATGAGTTTGTTGTAGATGAGTTTTATTTCTAGCCTACGATAATTATTCTGTCTGTCATACTCATACAATCACACACTGCAAATTGCACATGATAGATTTCTTGCATAGCTAGGTAGCTACTAAGAATTCATTCCATTTTAACCTCCTAACTATTATGTACATTATTACTGTTGAAATATTTCAGTTCATTCTCGGAGAATAATTTTCATGGTGCATGAAGCTATTAACATAATACAAGTAGTTATGCATGCGGCCATACTACCATTTTGTTAATAACCATTATATGAATAATGAATATCAATTGCAAGTGCATGCGACCTAAGTTGAGTAGGGTATGTTATAGGTACGCTTTATAAAAAAGTTAATAGACTAGGGAAGTTTCTATGTTTATAGTATAATGAAGTATTGTTATCACAAACTTTATGATTTAGCGTGATGCTTAATTATTTATTATCAATTAAAATATTCGGAGCTATCCGGGACGTAGGTACTCTTAGAATAGAATAATTATTATTCCTATGAATTCGATAACTGATACAATGTAAACAACAGTATAGTAATTAAGAAGGCAACCTTCAGCTGTGATGTAACAATAAACCACCCCGGGAGTAGTAACTAGTAATTAGTAATTATTGCGTAATACACCGTAGCCTCTTATTTAATTAATTATGTCTACGTACTAGAAATACTACATTTACTTGAATTTATAATCTTATGTCGCACTCTCTGGCTTATTATCATACCTTATGTTCAGATATTAGGTGACTAACATGTCTCATCAATATTAGAAAATAATAATAAGACAATAAGAGTGTATATGAACACCAATTATCTGATTTACACCGATAGGATTGGTTTGTACCTTTTATTTTTACAAACGACAACCAACCAAATATTATTTCTATAAATTCAATGTATTTATATAGCATAATATGTGAATAGTATATAGATCAAAATGATATTTTTACATAGTTCCAACGAGTAAATGCAAAATAATTCAGTTCAAAACCGTCCACCCCTTCTCGTAAAGCCACGAGCGGGGCTGGAATTAGGGAAACGACCCCGAGGGCCGCCACGGGGCGAATTGTTGTAATTAAATTGATTGTAATCTTTGACTGAATCTTTCTGCCCGTTCATTCCCCCGCCATCCCTCCCGCTATTGAATTTTCCAGGATAACCTTGTCGGGGATTATCCATTCTTGAGCCGGGCCGACCTTGAAATTTTCCACGGATACCTCCTCTTGGCTGTCTTGGTGAATTTACTCTTGGAGAATTGTTGTACGGATGATAATTGAAGCGAGGGGATACTCGGTGGTCCTGTATGTGAGGGCTTGAGTCGTAATTAGAATTGGACTGACTTTGGTTATTTTGTTGAAGTCGTTCATAGGGCGGTGACGCTTGCTGCATATGGTCGAATGGTTGCTGGTTTTGCTGGTGGAGCTCAAACGGCATTTGATTTTGTTGGTGGAATACTGAAGAATTTTGGTCGTGAGATTGCTGGACAGGAGCGTTATTGACTGGGGCTTGATGGTTGTCGAAAAGGGACGACGGGTTATTTTCAAACAGTGACGATGGGTTATTTTCAAAAAGTGACGACTGGTTATTTTCAAACAGTGACGACGGGTTATTTTCAAACATTCCCTGCTGGTTATCAAAGACTCCAGAAGGATTACTATTGTCAAAGTTCATGTTTGTTGTTGACATACTATTTACATTATCAAAGCCTGCTATGGTGTTAGGACTTTCAAATAGCCCACTATTTTCAAAAGATCTTCCTCCGGAACTATTATTTATGCTTTCAAAAATTCCAGTAGAGCTATTGATGTTGTCGAAAACTCCTGAAGTGTTCGTGAGGTTTTCAAAGACTCCTGGTGCGTTATTTATGTTGTCAAAGACTGAAGGACCATTGTTGTCGAAATTTCCAGGATTTTCAAACAATGGGGGTAAAGGCGGCGGTTGGAAATTGTTAGTGTCGGCAGGGAGTGGTGGAGGGGGAGGCAAAGGTATTGAGCCGACATCGTGAGTGTTTAACGGAACGGTAGGTTGAAAATTCTCAAAGGAATACTGATTTCCAGATGCGTAGGTTTGAAAGAGTTCTGTCATCGCCGCAGGCCAAGGGTTGTTTACGACAGGAGATATCACTGGAGCCGGCATGACATCTGGAAAATTTTCTGGGGAAGGGGCTGCCGCGGGTGGAGATGGGAGCGGACTGATATCTCTCTCCATTTCGTCAAACGCTTGAATTTTCTCATCAACTTTTTGTTTTGTATTACAAACCCTGTTTGTAAAATTTTTATATGCTGAATTGACAATTTTGGCTTCCCCACGAACATTTTCATAAAAAACAATTGCTATTTCCGCCGTTTCTACAATTTTTCTTCTCTCCTCCACTTCTGTCTGCAATTTTAACTCTGATGTTCGACATTGATCGAGAAGTTGAGCGATTTCATGAATAACTTCGCTCCCATGATTCCGATCCTTAATGGACAATTTTAGCTGTTCTAAATCCATATTGACAAATTGTTTGCTGCGAAATGTAACTCCTAGATGAGATTTTAATCGGTAGGCTAATTTGAATTTTTGTATCAAATCTGACGGTTGGAAAGCTGATACTTTGTCGGCACTTGCTGTGTACGTTTCAGGTTTTTTCTTTTCTTGCTTCTCTTTCGATGAAACATTATTGAGTAATGCAAGAAGATCAGCAACAGCATCTTTTGAATACACGCTCCTTTCTTCCCAAATTTTAAAAATCCTAGCAATTGCCGATGAAACAGAAGAAGGTGTTCTGACATGAGGTGTGGCCTTTTGTACTGCAAATGCCCATTGATTAACAACGACCATGTCGCCTTTTCTTTTAGCATGTTGAACAACATCATTGGCTAGATAAAACATAGTAAGACGTTTTTCAACGGGGCTCTTCCTGAGAACTCTTAGCCAGGTATCGATAATGTTAGTAGAATGCTTCTTGTTTGCTTGACACCACAGAGATAATCCTTGAACGCTTTCTTGTGTATCACGAAGTCCCTCCAGTCTTTTCTCCAGAAGAACAACATCTATACCTTCAGCCCCTTCCGTTTTTTCTGCTGCTGCTTCGCCTGCTTTCAACATCGCACTTCAAGGGTTTTAGCTCGTCAATTTTTGCGTTTCGGGGGACGAAAGAATATCCCTGGAGTTCTACGCTGTAAGTTCAGGTGCAGGATTGGCAACCAAATCTCTGAAAAAGTAAACAATCCAGACTGTTATATCCTATCTGAGCATACCAGAGCTATACACAAATAAACTTATTATCTTTATTATGAAATGTCACAATTAATTGGTAAATAGATATTGGGATGATGAGCCATTTAACCTTAAATCACATTACTTTCAATATTATTACATTTAACTTCAACCCTTACACGTACACCTAATAAAATTATAATAAAATTTTAGAAATATTAAAAATGCTATCAGCTGTATAGCTTATTGTACTTACATCGTCACTTGACCATTTACTTGTTGATTATCTTGATTACTGCTTCTACTGCGCGCTGCGTCTGCAAAAGAGCAATGGAAATATTTTTAATATTTGATTTTCAAAATACAAATGCTTTGCCCAGACACACAATTTAGCGATTAAGAATTTTACATTTTAATGTGCCTGGGTAGGCCCTATAAAATGCTGTTTTCGACATTTACATCTTAATTGTTTCAAATATTTGTATTATGTAATATTCTAAATCCTAATCCATTAACTAAACATAATATTTATTATTATTGATTTATTACCTTCAACTCAAATTCAATGTTTCTTACTTGTTTCAAATGTGGGACAAATGAAAAACACACTCAACTGGATATTCTACATTAATAGTGTTTTTTAATAATTATATGACCTTCTTTAATTGGTAAACTTGCTTTTCGAGACCATCATTTTTACAAATCATAATCTTAACAAAACACACAATTTTAAAATTTACAAGCAAGTTTATTTTGTGTGCATTATTTGTGCTTTCCCACGCCACAGGCGGCAGCTTTTCCATGCGAATGGTAATTCGTCTCCATCAAGGATGCACCCCCAGTCAACGAATAAATGTGTCTTCTTCGCCCAATCACTACTCTGCTTACTATTATGGTGGGCTGTGGGCTACATGCTTACATACATTACTAGATTACTAAATTCACCACACGCACACTATTTCTAAGGAGCAAAGTTTTGTGTGCATGTATGTAAGGTATTAAACGTGTTTTAAATGTGTGTACATGTGAGCATTAAAATCTCAAGTCGGAAAATTAAAAGTAGAGTTATTTTCTATTGGCAATTTGAAAATTAGTCTAAATGCACTTTTCCTGCAGTTCCAAATTGTAATTTCTAATTTAATAATAATTGCAACTTACCTCTAAGGTTATAAAAAAAAGTTTCCTTGCATTACTATATATACACGTCATAAACATAAGTGCTTTAACAGCTTTGTTTTGCAAATCTCTACCACCAAATTGCTAATCATATGCACCATTAACGCTTTGTATGTCGACTCATAAAATATTTACAATTTCGAATCTACATCCCCAGTATTCTTGCGTTATCGCCTTGAAGGTATCGAATGATTACATAACTAAAACTATTTAGAAAATATATATAGGAAGCAGCTATATTCAGCTTACGAAATGCAAAAAGAAGAATGTAATGTTGAGAACGGAGCAATAACATGAAGCAAAGAACAAAAATTCTAAAAATTCACAACCTCTATGTCCTGTACGTATGTATCTTCGTAAATCGTAACATGATTTGCTTTCATTTATTCATAACATTATTTGTACTATGCTTAACTATATATTTTATGTAGATGCAAACTGAATTCTTCTGACAATCGAAATCTAGTAATCGTGGTTGATACATTTTATTGCTGAAAATTGTTGTTATATGTTTATATAATATTTTTAAAACATTTCCTAAACTCATGTTATTTTGTAATAATTTCGCCTTAAATAATACACAGAAATTACGGGCTGTCTAGAGTAGACTACAGGTAAGTCATGGACATGAGTGACATGACTTTACGGCGCGGCATATGGTAATGCTCTCTAATATTCTTCAGCGAATGGATACTCAGGATGAGAATCGAAAGATTTGAAAGTGTTTGAGAATATAAACGTCCTTCCAGCAGGACCTTTATCTAAACTGTTGATTTCATTCATGTCTTCCAGCGACAATTCAAAATCTAAAATCTAAAACATGCAAATACAGAAAATTATATATTATATGGAAATATTATGTCATAATAATATATAGAATACGATGTCTTGGAAAAATACTTACATCAAAATTTTGTCTAATGCGATCTGGATTCGAACTTTTTGGAATGACAGCTATTTCATTTTGTACCAAATGTCGTAAAAGAACTTGCGCGGTAGATTTACTGTGCTTCTTGGCAATTTTTTCCACTAATGGTTCATTAATTAGATCTGGCAAAGAAATGCTCTCCCTAAAAATTATAAAAACATTCAATGAAATGAAATGCAGAAATGATAAAAATTTTCAACACTAGTACGACATATTGAAATGTTGGTTCACAAATTGATTACAAAATACGTACAAGTATTTGCTACAATAATTTGCTATTACTTTGTTAATTTTCTAGACTCATAAAATGCTTTCCTTCCCATTGATCCCATCGGAGCATAAGCACAGAATGCAATACTGTATTGTCTGCAAAATTCTCTTAATTGCCTTTGCTGAAAATTTGCGTTGCACTCCACCTTTATTAGGAAAATATAGTAGTTTGCTCATAATATATGTAAACAAATATATTAAATAAACTTAATTGTTAAGTTGTTAAAGGAAGGTGTTTGTTGTCTCTGCTTAAAAAAGTAACCGGAAATATATAACGGATATTTACAGCGTAAAGTTTTAAAAACCGGAGAAAGAGATGGAGAAAGTACATTATCTACCTGAAGGCATGCCGGTTTGATTTCTCCATCATTTAAAATGCGCTGTATTTGGCGAGCATTAAAATTGGATAAACCAATTGATCGTATTTTCCCTTTGTCCACCTGTTCTTCCAAAGCTTTCCATATCTCTACGTGATTGGTGCTAGTGTCGAGCTGTATCTCACCGTTGACCATCGGAAATAGGGCCTCGTCTTCGCGATATAAAAATCCCACTGGAGTATGTATTAAATATAAGTCGAGATACTCTACTTGTAGATTCCTCAACGAACGATCAACAAATTCCTCAACTCTACTGTGCATAAACATAAATATTAGAAATTGTAGAGTTAGTATATCCTATTAAAAAATTACACTGTGAAAACGCAACCTTGACTTATCCATTGCAATCATCGGTAACTGCAATAAATTAAATGTAGAATACTTTAGGAAAATGGAAAATTGTGCACGCGCTATGGACGAACACAATTGGAGCCTATATAATAGAAGAAAAACTAACTTTTTAATGAAATAAGTGCAGGTATACCTTTGTAACTATAAATAATTCCTCTCTCAGGACCTTTTCGGCATCTAGCCACCTCTTTAGCACATTTCCAATTGCTACTTCATTTCCGTAGTTGTAAGCAGTATCAAAATGACGGTATCCCGCTTGAAGAGCTACATCTACAGCAACTTCAGTTTCTCCTGGTTTTCCTTGCCAAGTTCCTATATTGTATTATTTTCATACAGACAAATATCAATTTTATGAACGTTTTGCCATGAAAATATCTCTTGTCAGTGTAGCATTACCCAAGCCAATGATTGGCATTTTATAGCTGTTGAAGAATTCGATGCTTTTCACAGGCATTTTGAAATTCCAGGGTTGTACGGTATTGTCGGATAACCTTAATCAAATAAAACCCCACAATCTTATTATACTTACATTAAAACTATCATAATTTCATTTTAAATTGTGATTCAAGGAAAAAATCTTTTGGAAAAAAGGAGAAAGCACCTAGCTACAGAGAAAATGCATGAGTGTGCAAAAGAAGCAGATGATTATTAGGAAAACATTTATAAAACACAATACCTACCTTGTTAGGGATTTCAAATGTCGGACGATACTTACAAAGGCCCCTATCTTAAAGAATTCTTTTAAATCCAAATTATGTTAATCAAAATGTTTGTAACAATTTATTTTAAGCTTTCGAAAAAATGTACTAACTTTGCTGAATAATTCTTATCTCTCTTTCATTAACGTGGAAATTGGAATTCTTTGTTATGTTCCTCGGACTTCCGTAGAAATATTAATTTCAGACGCTCATTTCTTCAAATGTGTTTGTTTAATGGGCGGAAAATTGATGTCTGAAGGCAACTGTATTGATATAATATTGGAAAAGTAGATCCACTAATAAACATTTACTATCATGTACTTCCCTCAAGTATAAATAAACATAAAATACATTTTAACGATTTGTATTTCAATATTACTAGCGACAAGTAGAAGATGATAGACAAGCAAATAGTCATTTATTATTTATATGGGTACCTATATGCTTTGCGTTTGGCTTTATGCTTGTATGTTTGATGAATTATGCTATCGCTTCCCTTGCCCATTTTTCCTTTTTACTATTATAATAGAGCATTTTTGTTATATGATCATCGATTTTTTCAGCCGCAAACATTTTTTTTGGATCTGACAGCTGTGGATTGAATACAAGCAGATTTCTAGATTCTCACAGATAAACGTGGTTGGCCCTGTAAAAATTACATGACTACCTAAGTAGAAGTTAAAGGACACTTACAAATGGGACCAAGTAGGGGTTATCCAACTTGAGATTATTATTCTATGAGTTGAAAGTGTTTACTCGTACTTGCGATTAGATTATGACAAATACGAGTAAGTGTATCGGGGAACTACTTATATCTACGTTACCCAAGCGTAACAATTTATTTTGGCTCTACCGATATATCAATATTGTCTGGACGGAGTCCTTCACATGACGATCATTTATTTCTGCTGGAATAAGAATCAAAATTTTTTCTATGCTAAAAGTATTGAGAATTTAGTAATGAATTGAGTAAATCACCTTAAAAGCAAATTTCCTCTTTTAAAAACACAATGAAGTATGCTTTTAAAATTCAGACGAATTAATTTTGATGTAACAGCATTCGAGAACTTCAAATATGACAATGCAATATGTGTACGTGACGTGTATGTAAACGATTCGGATCTGTCTGTAAAATATGTATACAGATTTGAGTTAATATTGAGAATTGAGACAATCTAGACAAGCAAATAGCACTTGAGACATTTTTAATATACTATACGATAATATATAATCATATCCAAAGTATTCACCCTCATTAAAAATCATATCTTAAATTCATAATAATATTTTTGACATAGTTATCCCATTTATTGTTAGTAATTCCTCTTCTTATTAATTATTAGCTTGTAAGTAAACCATTTGGGTTAAGCATGGTGGTATTTTATTTTGTCATTTCCCTAATATTTTTAAATAATATTAGTCTGCGAAACTGTCTTGTATCAATTGGGTGACTTGTTGTTTATGAACTTGACCAACCCCAACGGCTGGGGTAGATAATGGCCCTCGTCCCACATAACGTAACTGTTGATAATTATTTAGATGGAATTACAAAACAAGAAAACCATTGGTTGTTGCAAAGCAAATTATTATTTCATAACATATGAACCTTCGTATAAAATTCTGTTTACCTTTTGACCAATGAAATTTTCAAAGCGTGGTTTGACAAATGTCCAAGCTCCCATGTTCTGGTGTTCTTCTTGACTCCAAGTAAATGCTGCATTGACAAATAATGTAATAATTAGTCATTATATAGTTTCATGATACTGATGTACGGCATACTAAAAAGAAATCAGCTTAATTAATTGTTTAGAGATCTCCGGATAAAATTGACTTATTGATATTTACATTTAATGTTTTTGTATTTGGCTAGCTCCTCTTGTATTTCTTTTACTGGGAATGGACACAAGGACTCTATTCTGATTATGGCAACATCTTTTCGTTTAAGCTCGTCTCTCTTCTCGGCTAAAGTGTAAAAATTTCTTCCGGTGACAAATATTATTTTTGTGACTTCGGAAGGGTTGACAGTAGGATCACCTTACAAATGCAAATGAACATAAATTGTTTTATTAAGGTATGATCTAATTATCCATAGGAGACATATTTACATCGTTATTAAATAGTGTTTTAAAGTTACCTAGAATAGGTTTGAAAGAAGTACCAGGCTCAAAATCTTGTAACTCAGATGTGGCTGCTGATAAACGCAGTAGAACTTTAGGGGCAATCACCACTAAAGGTTTTCTAAATGATCTTATCATCTGAAATGAGATATCAAACTTTTAATAATTGTAAGGTCGCAAGCACATAGTTATTTCAACAGATATGTTTTGGATGGACTGACTTGTCTCCTCAGCAAATGGAAATACTGGGCTGGAGTAGTTGGATTGACTACATCAAAGTTATTGTAGTCACCATCAGCTTTCCCAGATTCATTTGAATCCGTAATTTGTAAGAAGCGTTCTATTCTACAAGAAGAATGTTCAGGACCAGCCCCGTCCATTCCATGAGGCAACAACATTACAATTCCACTCTGGAGCATCCATTTGGCTGTAGATTTTTCAAAATTTTAAAAATGAGAATCTTAAAACACAATTGGGTAATTTTTGCTTATAGATGTTGTGTCTATCTTACTTTCTCCTGAAGCAATCATAGTATCAATAATAATCTGAGCTCCATTAAAAAAGTCTCCAAACTGAGCTTCCCAAATCACCAAATTATTTGGATTGTCAATACTGTAGCCATATTCAAAAGCTAAGACAGCCTCCTCAGATAAAGTACTGTTAGCCACTTCTATAAATTCTGGCTGATTTTCAGTAAGACCATTTAGGGGTATAGTAATCTCTCCATTCTTTTGATCCACCAGCATCACATGTCTGTGAGAAAATGTACCCCGACCAACATCTTCTCCACTCAGTCTGACACCAAAACCTAATTTGCAATTACAACATATTTTAAATATTGTAAAATTACGTAGGTTCAGATAAATATTCTTTGGCAATAATTGTCTAAGTTCTTGAAAGTTTCAAGCTTTTACGGAAGAGATAGTCAAACAAAGCTTAAATACTTAGCGTTAGGGCCATAAAACATAATTTTGACCTTGATATAGTAGAGAGCCTAAAGCTAAAGTTTCTGCTGTAGCCCAGTCAATACCGACACCCGAAGTTATTTTAGAAATCCTGGATTTTATGTAGGTTTTCAATAAATGAGGATGAACATTCTGTAAGAATAATAATTTTGTAGTTACTGTTTCATTAAGGATAATCAATTGACACTGGACAAAATCCATTAAAAATCTTACGAAATTTTCAGGGAATTCAACGGATTTAATTCCTATGTATTGCAAGATGGGAATGTCAATGCCAGTGTCCCACGTTGAAATGACTTGATCTGCTTGTGAAATATGTGACCACTGTTTTTCAAAATACGTTTTTGGTGGTACGTAGGTTTCAGCCAATTTCAAGCTATCTGATAATTCTTGATTATGGTTTTCTATAGTTTGTTTTAGCAAAGTTTCTGTTAGGATCCCCTCTGATATTAATTTCTTGTTATATGTGTCTGGAATGGATCTGCATATATAAAACATCCAATCTTAGATAAACATATTTTAAAAATCCTGGAATTGATAAATTTATCTTGATAATTTAGCTCATTAGTGAAATTATTTTCAGTTCAGCGGAAATGGGTAGATATTGTAAAGATATTTACCCTCTGCTATGGATAAGTTTGTATAATTGCGGATTTGTAAAAGTAGGATCGTCCATTTCATTATGACCCCATCTTCTAAAGCATTGAAGGTCTATAAAAACATCCTTATGAAATTTTTGTCTGTATTCCACGGCCAATTTAGTTCCACGTACAACTTCCTGATGTACATCAAACATTAAATAGATAATTAAACAGATATTTCAAATATTTAATTTCAAATATATTTCATAATCAAAGGATTTCGTACTTCTGGATGATCTCCATTAATATGGATAACAGGGGCCCCTATCATTTTGGCGACATCCGTAGTGTATCTTGAAGATCTTCCTCTTTCTTGAGGAGTGGTAAAACCTACTTGATTGTTGATGACAAGGTGAATGGAGCCAGACGTTCTAAAATGGGGTACGTTCGCAAATCCGAGTGTTTCTTGATTTATACCTTGCCCAGCCAAAGCTGCATCACCGTGTATCTGTTTATTTATAGAAATTAATTATTCTATACAGTTTCTATACTGTAGATTTGTGATTAATCTAAATTTCTTGGGATTTTATTTGGCAATTGCAATATTCATTTATTTCACTCACCTGAAGGCACATTGCTCTGCTTGCTTTTGTACTAGTTGAATTGGAGTAGTCGTAATCTTGTAAGACCTTCATTTTAGAACGGACTTTTCCTGCTGCCATTGGGTTAGCTGCCTGATTTTATAGCAAAGGCATTTACTAACTTTTTTCTTTAATTCATTAAAAATATATAAATTAAGATCAGTATACAACGTAATTTTCATATTAAACCTCTAAATGAGAAGGATTTGGCAAAATGCTGAAGTGAACGTTCTTTCCATTGATGTCTAAATCCACTGAAGTGACTATTAAGAAAAAATTGGGCCAATGAGAAATTTAATCTTAAATAAATCATCGTTGAAAGACATGACATGAGTATGATATCCATATCTGTTCTAACATAAATGGGACAGAACGTCTCCAGAAGCTCGAGCATCAGGAGGAAATTCAGGCATTCCTTTCATTTTCTGGAACATTCTTGCTTGTGGAAATTTTAAAATTCCACTTAGTAAATTAAGTCTTCCTCGATGTGCCATAGCTAAGACAATGTGATCTACACCTGAGTTTGCTGCATAAAAAATTTAGACAATTTATACAATTTAATTTTCTACTATGTCCAATTGAAATCGTAAAATTAGGAATTTAAAGCAATATCATTTACAGCATGACTGCAGCAGTTCTAAGAAAAATGGCACAACTGTTTCGCATCCTTCACCCCCGTATCGTTTTACATTAGGAAATTTGTTGGCCAGAAAATGATCAAAATTCTGGAACTTTGCCATTTCAAGACCAATTTTTTTTGCATATTCATTATCCAAGTTTTCTGTGGACAATTCTTCTATTTTCTTAGCCAACCATTCTCGTTCTCCTTCATTCTATGAAAAACGATTTTTTAAAGTTTAAAATGTTCATTTTCACAATTGGGTTGATTAATTTTTTTATGAATCATTTCGATGTACCTCAATGTACGAGAACTCATAGCCAATTTTATTTGTGTACGTTTCTCGAAGAAATTCCAGAGCTTCTGTAACAGATATTTCATTTTTCTCCAATATATTTTTAGAATAAAGCAAGCCCACTGGACTAAACTTTTGAGATTCGTCAAGGTGGTATCTCTCTAAAGCTATTTCGGAAACTTCAGTCCTATAATTAGTTTCCATTAAGTAAATTAGTGAAATGATAAACATTGTAAAACAGTTTTAAGAACAGAGGTACCCCACCTTTCAGGTTTGTCTGCTAGAGGATTTACATGGGAAATTCGATGACCATGTTCGCGGAATGCATTGACTAGTCTGTATAAATTGGCGTTTGCACTACGGTTTCGATCTGCATCTGAAGAGCCTACAAAATTATTAATATTATTACTGCATATCACTATTGTATTATTGATTTAAATATAATATTAAACTTAAGTACAATTAAGAGTTCCATGATGTATTTTCAAGACTTTGTAAGATAAGGATATGTGTTGGGAAAAAAATGCCAAGTATGAAATTGCGTAATTCACTAAAAACAAAAGTGCATTTGTAGAGTATGTAAAAGTAGACATACCATTTTCTGTAGACGGTGACAACAATTGGTGGCCATAGACTCCTTTACCACTGTGATAGAAATACTGGCCTGCTAATGCGACGGATTTTTTAGGAGGGATAGCAAAACGCGTTGCGGTAAAGAATGCCATAGGTATATGAGAATATATATATATATAATTATTCAAAAAATAAAATCTTCACTTTTCTATAAATATTTACAGCAAATTCAACAGAAATTCATTATGGTAGAGAGACAATGAGATCACAACTACACAAGTGTCAGCTGGGTCTTGAAACTTGGCAAAGTCATTGTCGCTTGGGCTAAAGAGAGCACGTGTGGAAGTGGAAGATGTTTTATCTTTTACTCTCCATATAGATACATGATTACACAATTTACTCCATTCAGCTAGCATTTGCTGGATAGAGAGGAGGACGCATAAAGGCTGGAAAAGACCTTGACTCTTTGACAGTCTTACACAAAACATTACGTATGTTCTGATGATGGTCCTGATATACTATTCTATCTTGTATTATGTACATATAATATGACATATATGGGAATAAATTTCTCATATTTAAACAAACTTCAATGAGGCAAATATAATATGCATATTTTTTAATGAGCTCTATTTAAACGATTGTAAATTCGGCATCTTAATTGTGGATAGTTATATGTTACGTAAGCAAACAATTTCGTTGTCTACAGATGAAAAGCCGCATTTGACATAAAGGAACATTGACGTTAAGTTTTCAGCACTAATAATTGATAATCCTTAGTAGCATAACCAATTATCAATCACATATGAATTGGCATTGTACTGTGTTCTTCACAGACGTAATATTCCCTAACTGAAATGAAAACTAAAACTATTAATACTACTAAGAAAACAGCTCACTTTCATCGTACTCAGGACAATTAGAATGGAAATTTGAAATCCCCATCATCTATTTTACAATTTCGCTTTGAATATTTATTTTATTTTTCAAAGTGCAGTGTACCAATTTAGTAACTTAATTTTCCCAAAAAATATGCTGAATGAATGGGCATGGATTTAACAAATGACTGCTCAGAGTCCTTTTTGAGCAGTCAATAATTGTGTACATTATGCAAGTAGGAAAATTATCTATTTTGTGTTCATGTCCTTTGCTTTACGTACCTACTACGATCTTAACTTCAGATCAGATTCCGAAGCACCATACATACAGAGGGCTAAAATATTATTAGATTATGTACCTACTTCAGAGATACAGGGATTATATTTTCGAAACATCTTAAAATTGCGTTATCATATTTTACATTGATATCTGTTCATTTTGCATTGTCAAATATATGAAAATAAATATTTTTCAACGGAAAATTTACGATCGTAATTTTACGAGTTTTGACATAATGGTCACAGTTTTACGTGGATTAACCTAGCTACCATTGTTTCCATTGCTTTTTATAAAATCCATACGTATCTAATGTGAATTAACTGGGAAAATAATAAATTGAAGTTAAAATTAATATAGCTGGGATTTTATGCAGCCAAAATTAACGTGACAGATAAGCAAATCACTCCAGAGAGTATAGTATAATCCTACTCCGATATACGTACGGTGATTGATTGGGATTTGGAAATGGTATTATTTTCGTTAGAGTGCATTATGGAACAGGAATATCACCGTGCAAATAAATTAAAGAGATGCAAAAAGACTTCAGGGGGCATCGAGATTTGAACTCGAGACCTATCGATCTGCAGTCGATTGCTCTACCACTGAGCTATACCCCCGCTGATGAATACATGGCTGAAAAATATTGGCTATCAAGCCCAGGCCATTTCCATACATGTTCGTGTGCGTGGTTGGATAGTGAATTGTGTTTTCTACTCCTCTTTCTACAGTTTCCGACAATTTATGTCCTTTTGTATACAACAAACAACCTCATATTCTTGCATCATGCAAAAAATGCAAATTCATTAGAGCTTAAATTGTGAATTGAAAAGTACATCTGTCCGCTGACCAACCTGCTGTTACACACTTTAAATTTTAGCATCAAAATTGAGGAAAACTCGAATAACTTGTTTTCCACATCATCTCTTCAATGTCTTCAATCACAAAATTTTCCAGTTTGTTACATGAAATCTAAAACATTTTCAGCGTTTGAAAGCAGATTTTCCAGACTGATGATAAGTAAAAGCAAACTTCTCGAACACAGCAGTACAAATCGAAAGGTCAGAAATTCGGAAACCCATCAAAATATAGCACACTATCTCATGCAAATCTGAGTCAAGTCTAATTTGTCAAAGACAAGTCAAATCTGTGGTGATAAGGATAGCCTCGTTTATGCTGCTTTGGAAAATTGTGAATATGCGGGTATGAAAATTTTTAGCACGAATTCGAGAATTTAAAAGGTATAGATTTGATCTTCATCTACCAAAGCAACACAACGCAGTGTCACCTACTTCTGCAAATCTTCCTCTAACCTGATGTGATGTGATAGATTTTCAGTGGGAACTTATTTATATATCATGATTTTCTTCTCAAAGCTGGAAAATTGGAAACCTTGCGTGATACAAAATACATGCAAATAATATGGAGAAATGTTTAGTGTAGTAATATGTTGTGAACTAACCTTATTTAATAGAAGAAAACGACAATGATTTAGTAGCGGGCATTTTATTATCGTTGTAAAGATTCATTAATATTATTATCATACGCTCGTGAGACTTAAATAAAGTTGTGCACAAAATAAATTCACTTTTATACAAATTAAAATTACAGGTTAATTAAATGTTTTGCATTTAAGCTAATAATATGAAGTTATGAATCATTAAATACTCCATTGCATTGTACAAAGAAGAATATTATCTGGCCACAACCGAAACCTTAAAAACATGACTGTGTACTATAAATACGGTATAGAGCAATGGAAATAAAATACACACAAATACAGAGACGCGACGGTTTTCCTGTAATGGCTGAACTTGGAGTAGTAATCCAAAAATGCTACTTTTCTTGGGACGTTGGTAATGAAAAGGTAAGAGGGGCAAAAGCAGATGCAGTTGTTCCGCATAAAATTCTACTAAGATGTGCAGCAGTGGTGTTATTGTAAGATAACGAAAATTCGCTAGTGGACATGGATGCTAAATAGGGTAAAGAAAAGGAGTTCAAAGGCATTGCTTGAGAAATATTTGAATGACCAATATTTGACCGTGGAGGAATGTTTGTTTTACTGGTGGATAAAGACAAGGGATTACTTTGATACTGGTTTTTGATTTGCAGTGACAGGTAATTCGGTATTAATAGTTTCCTCTTGTGCACATTTCCACTATTTAAGCTTGTTGGAATATTGCGATGAATGTGCCCACTTTTATTTTTCGAGCAGGAAATTGACGGGACAAAGTTTTTGGTAGTATTCCCTGAAGATTCATGAATTGGAAGGGACTGATGGGAATTTATTTTGATATTGCCATCAGTTAACGATATTGTGTCAGGGGATTCCCTTTCGCGTCGAAATCTCGCACGCCGATTTTGAAACCATATTTTCACCTGTTTAAACATTTAAAAGAATGCTTTTAGCTTTTATAAGGATACATTTCTTTTTTACAGGAAAGTTATCAATAATTCAAGAGAGATTAAATGCAAGGGGGATTCATCACTTATTACGAACACAAACAAAATATCATGGCAAAATGCTATGCATATATGCCTATTCCTTAATTGAATTGTATTGCATTGTTAATTCGTGACTCATGCATATGCTATATATAATACTCTTGTACTATCTTACCATTATCTTTGGGAAATTGAGTCATAATGTAATGTATATGTTAGACTTACTCGAGTTTCTGTCAAATTTAATGATTTGGCTAAATGGTGAATGCATTCACTGCTCAAGTATTGCGAGCTGGTAAAAGTGCTTTCCAGAACAGCTATCTGTTGAGGTGCGAATGGTATTCGTGGTCCTCGTCCGTATCGCTTACAACCGACCCGTTTCCTGGAGCCTGAAAAAAAAGAAAATTGTATTTTAGTGGATACAATTAGGTATTCATGCAATATTCGTATTAATGAATAAAAATAATCGGGAATCGGTCGCAATTATCAAATTCGTGGTAATCGTCCTGTAGTAATAAACAATGAAAACTATGAGTATTAGGATGACCTCACTTTATTAGTAAAACAGCAGTACATCTTTATCTAGTATTTCCCATTTGCTGTGCAGGGCAGCATTACGCATCGTATATTATTAAAATGACATTTGGTCAAAATGCAATTAATAATTTTGAGAATTTTGATATTTTTGATAGATTCCTCTAGCTACTCTACACCATCAGAAGCATTTCTTTTACTTGTGCATTGGAATTAATAATCTAAACATAATATATCTATATGTAATTTGATAATGAACAATACACGAATGTAATGTGAAAAAAGTGGCGAACCTCATAATAAGCAGTTTATATTTATTTTTAAAATTATAATCATTTTGCACTTAAAGATCCACTAACGAAAAGGGTAAATGATGACATAATGTTTCTTAAAATGTTTCATCTAATTACTATCTCCATACATCCAAGAAATAGCTATCTGAATATTGTACGTCAAGAGATTTGTATTTTAGCCACGAAATTCTATGTCTTAAGTCTGGAGAATTGTACGTATTTTAGGTACATGCTTCCCAAATGTGTATCGCATGCTCTAAGGAAGCAAAAACGATCGACCAAAGTGGAATAATATATAATAATATTAATTACAGATATTCATTGAGTAAATAATTGGTTTTGTATCAAAAGCCACAAGGAATTTCACATGTCGATTACCAATTATTAGTCACATTTGGTGGCATTTATATTTATTCTCAAAAATATTTCTGGGAAATGTACTAGCATGATTTGTGACGAATAAAAGTCTTCTATCTCTTGATGAAATACATATATATCACACGCTAAAATAAATGTTTTAACCCAACTAAACTAAAAGTGCCAAACTGTAGATAAAAATACTTACGGGGTATTTTAGGAGGTTTGAATCGTGTGCAATTCAGCCAGTTAAATGTTGTTTGACTCGTTTTCTCGTCTTCAGATACAGGTGAAATTTGTTCACGGGACTCTTGAAATAACGTCAAAGTCTCATGCTTGAAACTCTGTGTGTTTTTAATGATCTCCTTTTCTGAAGTTTCCTTTCGGAGTAAATTGTCGATGCTGAAATCGAAAGTTGGTTTGTGTACAGGATTGGCTTTCTCCAGGCAGAACATGTTTGATGAAATGATAAAGATAAGAAGGAATATTGTCTTGTCTTTTCGGTGTTGTTGTAACTGATCGGTGTTATCGGCGCAACTAATCTTGTTCGTAAAATTTACAACTGTAAATAAATGTAAACTTGTATCATCATCCCTTTACATGTATACTTAGGACTACAAAGAACTCATGTTTAGATTTAGCAACAAAGTAGCATAGTCAAGCAGTGCCCAGCGCATAGGGAAATGCTTTCTGCCCCATGTAAAATGATGTAAGAAAGCGTCCTCTCATGTTATTGCTTATGAAGATTTAATTTATGAATTTAGGGATGACACTGGATTATCCTAAGGTTTTTGATTGGATCCCTAGTTTTTCATGTTATTTGTTAAGAACAACCTTCTTTCTTCTTTTAGAAGATCGGATTACATGGTTGAATACGGATAGTAGCTATACCCAAAAGTAAAAGCATATCTGCTCAGGTTAGAAACAGGGAGGGTTTTATAGAGGTGATCTTTTCAAGCACTACTCTTTAATATACTTCCCTCCTTGTAATGCTTACTTTATGTAACAAGTATTGCAACATATCCAATACACTACTACATAATTTA
This sequence comes from Tomocerus minor, assembly GCA_009936455.2. Lineage (NCBI taxonomy): Eukaryota > Metazoa > Arthropoda > Collembola > Entomobryomorpha > Tomoceridae > Tomocerus > Tomocerus minor. The sequence continues at coordinate 4,635 of JAAAYG020087678.1, read as the reverse complement.
CAAAGATGCAGGCACGCACAGGGAGCTAGTACATTTGAAATTATCATGAAGAGGAGCATCCTATTCAGGAAATAATCCCTTGTTCTTTTAGAATCCTCTGTGGTGTGGTCGACTGCTCAGTTGTCGTAACCCTAATCGAACCATTTATATAATGTATCAACAACTTATGTCATAGAAAGCTTTTCACTAGCTTAGATCCGCTACAATGATTTAGCGTACATATTTAATCGGCTTTTTCAAATGTAATTTAAAGCCAGCCGGCCCTGTAACAATAAAGCCTAACAAAATCCTTAGGAGATACTATGAATCCTGAAATGATGAGTCCAAATAAAAATAAAATCATGGAAGAGTAGACTCTTCTCTAGTATTTTTTCAATTACAAAAAATTAGATAAATTAGTACATATACTATAAAATACCGATACGAATTTAATAACAAATTGTGAACTTAGTTTTTGATTGTACTAAAATCATAAACCCCAACAAACCTACAAAGTATTGCGTATTTCCCTGCAATATTTTTAGTAGACTTTGTTACAAAAACGGATTTATTGTGAATAAAAGTAAAAGAGAAACTTTTCCGCATGAACAGTGGTTTCAGGACATGAGCTTTAAAATAATAAAAACACTTTTCGATTTAGTGGCAATCTCATTTCTAATGCTACAAAAGATAATAAAGTAACATCTAATTAGTAAAAAAAGAATTGAAAAGGGCTAGTGGCATAGTGTGACGATGTAACGTCTCTACCATGCATAGGATGCGTTAATATAGGAATTTTCTACTTACATTCAAACTTTTTCTACAGACAGCATTCACTGTCTCCGACAATTCTCTAATAGAAAAATTGTGATGAGCAAGTTTTAGTATAATAGATTAAATACAAAACTGGGAAATACCTACCTAATATCCGAAATTATATAATTTAAGAATTTCGGTAATCATTAGCTCACCCATTCACATTTCATTCAAAGGATTGTGAAAGCAAACTTTGTGGTAATAATGTTATAAAATGGAGAGTATCATAATTGACATCTGTAGTAGTTTTATTACGGCACACCCCTTGACTTTGACGAGCTAAAAAAATAATAGTTTCGGTTTCAATTTCTTTGTCTGTTTGCCGTACACAACCTCGCAATACAAAGCAGTTTATTTTTTAATGAACGTGGTAAAATAATACATTCTCTATTGGTACGGTCTTATACATATCTACATAATTGTTAGTAAACCCGTAGAGAGAGTCTCATCTTCAATCGTTCTCTAATGACGTCTTCTGAATTGACTGCATTGGGCACTGCTATGAAAAGAACCCTTCTAATCAAGAACAGTGTATCACAAGCTTATGACAACTACTCCACATATTGCTGTCTTACTATTATTTAACATCATTACCTATGTCTTTTACGACACTAATGATATCAAAAAACTAAGCATATCATATTTTCAAAACACAAATAACCAGAAACAGAATACATTGCGGAATAATAAGTTAATTTCGTGGTTATGTAATGTTAACATAAGTAGGTAGATGTATTAATTAGATTACCCCAATCGCACTCTTAAGTCTGTATGCACTATAAATAGAAAGGTAGGCAGCTATTTCAAAGACTCATGAAAACGGAAGAGATTTTATGTGATATTGCTCGTTTATAATTTCTATTGTACTTCTATTTTATTGCAGTTTTAATGAATATTTAATTGATTCGGTCTAAAATTTTGAGCAAAAATCACTGTAATCATGACTTATTAGTTACAGCAACCAATTTCAACAATAATAAAATATTAATTAGATGTTTTCCACGAGTAATTCTCTTTGTGTATACCGCTGATATATTATGTTCTCTTGAGGTAGAGTAACTATAAGCTCTTCGTTCTTTAATTACAGTAATATGAATATTGTCTCTGTTCTATGTGACAATTGCGTCAATTTATGTCATTTGTCTGGGATATCTTTTCACTAGCAAGTATCAAATGTCAAGGTATCCACACAGGGTTTTAGGTAGGGAGTAGGCTTTTTTTGTTATTTCCACCAAACCATTACTATGCAAAGTTTTGATACTTTCCTGATATGAATTCGAATTAGGAGTAGCGTTAGCTTAGTATTTAGCGGTATAGGGTATTCTTTGTCGAAAATGTACATCATATTTACATATCTTATTTCTATTTCATTAGCTACTAATCTTGTATCCAATAATTCTTTAAATGTCTCTTGATGTCAAATATATTAATTTACTGCAGAGCAGTTTTGTTATCAAGTTGATGTGCCTGATTAAAATACAAATCGGTGTAATTCGTTGTTTGTACCTGGAAATGATATGCATTGTAAATCATTCCACAACATTGGAAAATATTCATTTTCTAATGAAGAAATGGTAATAGGAGTACCTACATTATTATGTACACTAATTCAATATTAATGCTCATTGGATACTAATAGACTATACTATACTATACCAAATACCAGGACCTTCGTGTGTATGAGATGCAGCGACCGACAGCTAATATAACGATGAGTTTACTAAAACCGATGGAGTATTGGATGACACAGTTTTGTTTTATCAAGCTGGCTTTTTGCTCTGAATTACGCGTTCCTGTGTTATTAAATACTTTTTGGAATTTGTTTCGCTCCACTAAATGCACGATGACACAACTGACACAAGTCAAAGATACAATAAGGGACACTTGAGATTGGCTCGAAAATGTCTGACAAATGTGTCTGAGCAAAGATCAAGGAATATAAAGGGACCCTTCGTGACTGACTGTCAGTTTGCCAGTCAGTCCTACACACGGTAGGTGTGATAAGTAGTTAGCCTTTAAAAGTATTGTGTTACCTGTTCTTGCGCCATGGCATACAATTAATCACACTAGAAATATCGAATGAAAAGTCATCTTTTCATTGTCAGTACACACTAACTATGCCTAAAGGCTTTAATACCAACATGCAAACCGACCGATTTCACGTCTCACCGTATTATCCCCTGATTAGTTACTGGTGGATTTTTAAAAGTATTTGTTAGGTAAAACATTTTTATTTACAAGATTGAGATTGGGATTGCATTCCAGATTTTGGTATTTACTTACTACATGTTATAAAATGCTACGTACTTGCAAGTGCAGTTCATGAAATGTTTCATGCTAAAGTACGTACCCTTAATATCATATCGTTCTGCTTCTTTAAAGGTTCAGAGGTCATAACCATAGTCTCATAGCCTGTCTCAGTAGAAATATCTCCACAACATTTGCAAGTTAGGAAATAGTAGAACGCCCCCCCCACCCCGCAAGTAGAATTTTTGCCGAATTTCATAAATGGGTGTATTGAACATTTGAATTTTGAACTCAAATTACATTAAAGCATTGGATCATTTGTCATTGCATTGGTGTGTAACGGGCGTTATGATGAGGTACCGGGGTTAATTTTTTTGAGTTGCTAGCATATTAGAATATAGAGAAGATAGGTTTATATAGAGAATATCTGGAGAGTCTAAAATAGCACTGTTCCAATTTCTCAGGAATTTGATGTGGCCAGTTCTTCCAAGTGCACTTAGTTTGTTAGTCCTGTCGAAACAGTATACCTGACGAAGAAAGCTTATGAAAAATATTTTTGAAAGTAACAAATAACATTATGTTGGGAATAAGAATGTGAATAGAATAAAACATGTGATGTGGTACGAATTGGAGTTGAAAAATCATATACAGTTGTTTCCACATACATATTGTTGTCAATTTCAAATATATATATTTTTTTAAAAAAATTTTCAGTATCTGATTCTGCGATGGATTCGGCAGGACTAAATTCAATTAGCAAAATTGCCCACATCATCATCGGACTGGTGTGTCATCTCAGACGCTTGCCTATACCCCTACCTACAAGAGATATTATTAACCATATGTCTAGCGTCTCAGGTAACAAGATACTTGAGGGTAGTTCCCTTTATGTTACCTTCGTACCTAAATCAATGTTCATGGAATATAAGCCACAGGCTCTCGGGTCTACTTTAATCATGCAATGCCCATATCAAATTCATTGCTGAGGGAAAAGTGAGAAAACTAACACTTAAATTACACTTGAACAGTTTAGAGGGCGAGATTAACAATTTTAGACATAGGAATATCTTCTATATACAATGCAGGTAGCAGTGGTTCACTCGTTCAGAGATTTGTTCATTTTTTACATCAAACTGATGATTCAAAGTATATCTTAGATATTTCAATAAAGATACACAATATGTATTGCTCAAAGTGCTTGACAATTAAAAAAACAATTCTCATGGGGAAAATAAATTAAATGTCCCTGTAGATATCGTTTACGATTCAGAAAGTTTCCTAACCGTCCCAAAGTATTTCACTGTGTATGATTTACGCGTTGCTGGTCTCACGTGTATAAACTGATCTGACTGATCACAATTTATCTTCTAAAATTCTCGGGTACTATTAGACAATGCACAGCAAAAATGTTTAGTACAAAAGTAGTAGAATTTAGAACAAGAATATAAGAACTTACCTCGTTAGATTTCGTCACAAACAATCTGCTTTCCGGTGGTTATAATCTTAATTACTGATGATCATAGATGGGCAAAATACATGGTAAAGTATTTTGAAAATACTTTGTTCAAAATACAAAAATTTTAACCTTAAAAT
>JAAAYG020087667.1:1637-35975 GCA_009936455.2 Tomocerus minor | reverse complement strand
CATGTACCTTGGAATCTACTCATGCAATGCAATGGTGGCAGCGGGGTTTCGTTTCGTCAGTGACTAAAGCTATTTAATATCAGCATGAGTAGTTTATTCAATAGTAAATAATATTTATGATGTAAGTGACATTTAATATATCTAGGTACCTAACAATTACACCTACACAGGAAAAGTAGTATATAAAAGGACAAACCTGAAATTATTGCACGAAATAAATTCATAACAGTTTGTCTGTGTTTTGGATACACTTTTATGGTAGAATAAATATAAATAGCTGAAGAGTGACGTGCAAATTTTAAGTACTAGCTCTGATGTGCATGCTAATCAACAGAAGTCAGGAAAAGCGGAATTTTAAATGGCTAGTGGATATGTGTAAAAAGACTTGTTTATAAATCGTGTGACATATGCATATGTGTGTACTTTTGGATATGTCATTTATATCTGTTGTGTTGTGTGTAGCAATGATGTTTTACATGCATATCGGATTTGTGTACGGATGACTGTTGTAGTAGTTTTGAATTATGGTTATCTGGAAATGTTTGACAAATTCTTCATGCATGACTGTCATTGTAGTGGATTAAATGATGCATGATTTGTGACATGGATTTGGAAAAGGAGATAGGAATTAGCAGGACTGCTAATATGTGGATAGTGCATAGCTATAAGTTACAATTAGAACGGGCGGGAGGTAGGTAGTTTACATAAATGTGGCTACCACATGCCTGCCAACTGAACTGAATAAATATTAACTTATCTGCTAGCCTGTGCTGCTCTGAATCTGCATGCTTTGCTGGGGTAACACTGTGTTAATGTAACTATAAAAGGATATGACAGTTGTTACAAATATTAGCTTTTTGGATCGCTGTGTTAATCTAAATACAATCCTTTGTATCAGAACGGCATTATATGTAAGACTAAAAAAGCTGCGTTGTAAACGACTGGATAATTTATAGCAGGACGTAATTTGAGTCACCTCAAGTGTTTTTCGGCACGCAATACTTGAATTTATGCTTATAAAGACGTAAAAGGGGTGTCATAATGAAACAAGGTCCTTTACCTAAAATAAATCATTTCTATAAGTTTAAGTAACAATAAATCCTTGTTCTCTCTCTCTCTGTTTGCAGAGCTATGCACCTATATTTACTCTCGAAAGGATGCACTTACATTTATGGGATGCTGAAATAAATCTTGAATTAATAAAAAATTTCTATTTTATAAATTTCAGTCTACTGTTTTGTTTGTCAAATCACATTTTTTTTTGGTTTAGGGAGGTTTTTAGTAGGATCCTGAGAGAAGGTTTGTGCTTTGCGTCAATAATTCAACTTTTGACAAGGAAGAAAGAGAGAGAGAAAGAGCTCGGAATGCTATTATTAATACTGCGACAGATCATAAAATAAAATAGTAATATTCTTGCCAAGCAAATTACAGTTTACAAATGTGCAAGGGAGAGGAGAAGCATTGACCAACAAAATTGGGCTAGTGGATGGAAATGTACATATGATGTAGATGAGAATGGTAGGAAAAGGCGAGAGGAGAGAGGAGGAAGGAGCTGAGTAGTGTAATAAAAATATATTTATTTTCTCACATGAAAAATTTGCATGTGCGAGTGCTGTAGATGTTGGCCGGGGCCGTAAAAAATGTGTTCGTCCATGTCCAAAGTGAAAGTAAAGGTTGAGTAGAGTAGAGTTGAGATAAAGACGTTGACGTCTTCCTCTTCTATGCATACATGTACAAAATAGAAGACACTTACCTTCCTAATGCACAAGAATAAAAAGCTTGTCAACGCTAACAACTCCTTTCTAGGGCAGTGGTAGTAGTCTTCGAGATCGTATAGGAAAAAAGTAATTCCCGGGGCAAAGCCGTGCCGAGTGGAATTGAAGTGGAGGAGACCCGTCGCTCGCTCCTATACTTTCTCCGACGTTAAAAAGTGAAATGAAATTTATAAATGTGCCTCTTTTCACACATATAAATACGTGATTGTGTATCTTAGAGTCCCTCTATCAACTTTCTCCCTCAAAATGTAACCTATTACACAGATACGTATGCAGAAGCAGTGCGGCTAAACATTTCCTCTTTACTTCCACGGCTATTGCACATATCTCTTGACTTTCTCTGCCTTTCACTTGACTACACTTGACTTTAGTTAGGAACAGAGGAGAAGGAATTACAGAGCCGTGCATGCACACCAGTATAGTTTACACTAACCGTTACACACACGACTCATGTAAGAACTTTTTGTCGCTTTCTCCCATTCGACGATAAAGTAGAGCCACGTAGCTCCCTCGTACTTAGCAAGGTAGACAAAGACTTAAACTCTATTCTTGTGCCAGAGAAAAGCAACGCTAAATCATTCCACAGAGTGAGACATGACCATTTATAGTTTCTCTCTGTTATTACATAATTACAGGGTTTCATTTTTCTTTGCCCGACACGTTTTTACATTTTCTTAAGTACCTACCTAACGTATAGTAGTTGGAGGCAGCAAACCATTAGCTTGAATATAGCACATTATTGTGACTTTGTTGTATTTATTTCCTGTATATATATATATTACTTCCTATAATGTATATACTTGAGATGTAATGATATTCATTTACTATATCCTTTCTATATAAGTATTACTATCTTGCTCATTGCTAGATGCGAGTCCTTGAAATGAGAAGATTACAGGATGAATAAGTACCTACCTAAATTATTTTCTGTTTTGTACGGACTTGTAACAAATGTCGTTAGGTACCTTGTGCTTTTAAAATTTGGAGTACCCATTACTTAAGTTACATGTGTTGAATTACATTCTTGTGTTTGTTTATTTGGCTTCCTACTTATTTTGTATGCAAATGTTTGGGCTTATGACAGGATGGGATGGTACTTGAGTGAAATTTTTTGCTATTACATTAATGTGTACCAATGATAAATACAGTGCAATAATATCAAAAGATGGATGCAGACAGGAGAATTTGAAGTTGCATGGACTTTTAGTGAGTACAACCACTATGTGTAATTTCGAACATAATGGTAAAGTATATGTTGGATATTTCATGATTACTCAGCTTAGAAAGTTGGAAGCCCTGTAGCGATCTTATGTATTGCTTGCTGTTGCCCCTACGTTGGTTTTTTACTTTACACGACAGCCTATTTGAGTTGGTGATTTATTACACATGTTTATCTCCATTTAGCTGCGATGCTATAAACACCCTCACATTCTATTCTACGTACGTAGACTGGCTAAACTTACTGCAAGTATCCCGAAATGTTCTCTCCTCTTCACTCCTTTCCTCTTCTCACTCTACTTTCTACTCTTCTAATCAAATACAAAATGTACTTACTCACTGGTATCCGCTTTATAGCATTTATTTATTACAATACAATACTAATGCTTGCTGTTAGTGCAACTTGAGTAAACAACTTACAAGCTACTAGCAGGAGCTTAAAACCCTATTCACAATACTTCCCAGGCCTAAACCTGAATACAAGCGTACCTAAATATTTTCGATTAACTCTTTTTGTGTTACCTACAAATGTTGCAACGTACATAAATAGGAAAGTAGGTAGTCACAAAAAATTGCTTCTCCTTCGCTGCTCATTTGTATGAAGACATCTAACATTCTGCTGTTCAACAAATGTGCTAAATATTTGGTCGGTACTTTAAAAAGATTTATTTAGTCTTTATTGATTCCCGTATTGATTACATTTACATTAAATGTCCTAATATCCAAAATAAATTCCAATTCGTTCATGTAATTTTTTATGAATTGTGTAATGGAAAAGGATTACATTATAATAGAATATATAATATTATAGTAAATGCAGAAGAAAAGAATGCGGCAGCTTGTTAGAGATGAAAAGTTGTTTGTTACATTTTGCAAAATTCATGATATGCATTTTTGAGCCTAGAAATAAGGTCACGGCAGTATCCCTTTTTCTGAGACATCTGTCTGTGTGTTATTTGGCTTAATAGGGATCATGTTATTTCGCTGCAGCATAACGGGAAATTTGTGTCATGAATTCAGGTAGGTATGTCAGTCAGTGCGGTTGAATAAATTGTGCATCAAAGTAAAGTAAAGCCCTAGCTCAGGGCACGAAATTTCCAGTTATTGTAAATTGGGTGTGCACTGCATTATTATCATTCAGGGTTCTTGTGCAGATACAAAAAAGAGGGAGACTAAAAAAATGACTGCAGCTTACCTACATTGCATTTTTATGAGACTTTTGCCTTGTTGAAGGAGACGAGTAAACTCTTGATCTGGAGCTGCAGTAATGTTCCAGTATATTATGTATCTCATCTTCTACGATATTTTCCAGAGCTTTTACACAAGTGCAGTGCGCAATGTCAGATTAAATTATGGTATATAAACAAATAGCCTGTAACATGTTGTAAATAGTAAAACATTTTCTGCATTGAACTTAGGAGAGAAAATGGGAGAAAGGCTTAAAAAAGGCGCTACCTATGTAGTGCGATGGTTTTTAAAATTTATTCCAGCCTATCTGTACAAATTGCTTTACATGACAAGTGAGAGGTAAGCTTAGAATACGAAAACATGCAGATAAAAGGAAAAAAGATGTTGGAAATCATTGAGAGGCATTCCCATGAAATTTTCATCTCATGAACTCATTTTTAGTTAACATTACCTTCTGTCAATATTTGTTTTTTTGGTGACATGACAGTGAAGATTTCTCCCTTTTTCACTATGAAAAATGCAATAGATTGTAGAGGGTAAGAGAAATGAGTGAAAGTTAGGAGGTAGCTGTCTAGTGCCTGGAAAGAATGCCGAGTTAGGTATGCAATATAAAAATGGAAAGATGAATGAACTTAGGGCTAAAAAACAATTTTCGACAGAAAGACAAAAGATTTTTCTAAGCGCAAAGGAATGCAGGATTATTTAGTATTAATAAATGATGCTATAGATCTTGTGGTGCAGTATTTAGTGACGGCATTTATATGAATGAAGTAGAAAGTCCTTTTTGAGTAGTTCTGATAAAAATGAGTGTTGGAGGCATGTCCGTAAGGGACTGGAAAGGCTCATAACTTAAGATTCGAGAGAGGAAGCTTTAAATGGTAAAAAGGAAAGGATGAGTATAAGGCTTTGTCTAATGTGTAATGGAAAAGATAAAATTTTCACATTTTCCTCATTTCCTACGTGTTCTGGGCGAGAGAGAGGAAAGAAAATACTAAGACGACTAAAGCTTACTGGCTCTTTGTCCCACGTGGCAATGGCAATGGAAATACTTTCATAGTTACATCTCCAGTCTATATCTCGTGCATAACTTTCCATCCCACTGACTGTAGTCTATATGACTATGATTTCCATTGTTACTTGGACTTTTGAATAAACTTAAGAGATGTCTGTACCTCTAAGCCTCCCATTGCATTAACATTATAAATAGGCAATAGGCGCAGAGTGAGTTTTGATATACTAAGCCTAGGCAAAGTGCAACGTTCTCCACGCAGCATCCATCCAACCCATTTCTGGCTTATTGTTCGTCAGAATAATATATGCAAGATCTATGCATACCTTTCAACAGATATCGCACAGATATATAGAATAAGCATGCATTTAAGTAGTTTCTATACGGTGAATAGTACTTAGCTATCTCTTATATTACTTTTAAAAGGCTGAATGGTAATAATGGCTTATATGCACTGCGTATATAGCATGCAGGCAGAGGAAATGTGAATTTGAAATGAATGGATGCGTGAGGGAACTGAGAGAGAGAGAGCTGAGGAATGAATAGAAGATAGCATGGCAAAAGTTGAACTGAAGTGAAAAAAGATTTCTCAGTAAAGACAAAGAGCTGGGAGTTGTGAATTAAAGAGAAATATTCCCACATGAACGTCCTTTTCTGCAAATGATGGGGAATGCATATATTCCTACTTAAATGAGCATTCCTACTCCTAACTCCTAATCTAAACTCTGAGTTTTACTGTATTATGATGCCTAGTCTCCGAGTTCTTAGAGCAGAACGCATTTCATACGCAATGACTTAAAGAACAGGTGATTCCCAACGGTGGGCCACAATTCAACGTTGCAATCCAAGATTAGCTATCCAAATATTCATAGCCCTTGTAAATCCCTATGTTCCTACTTTATGCATTTAATTATACATAGGTTAAATAATATGTTTGCTGGATATTTACCTCCGCTACATTCTCCTGTCTCTCTGTCGGATGAATATTTACAAATGGCATTCTGTCGTTACACTATCTAGATAGTTCATGCACTCCTCTCTGATATCACTTTAATTTATTCGCTTTAAAATCAGAGTATCCATTAAGAGTTGCTAGAAAAGGACGCGGGAGGAGACATCAAAGATGGAACTTGACTCCACTTCTTCCTGTTTACTATCCTTCTGTTTTCATTTCACAAATGCAGAGCTACAGTTTTAAATCCAGAAACAATAACCCTATGTAATTTGCATTAAACTACTAGGAAAATAGTTTAGGAACGCCTGGACTAGTTTGCATGAAAGCAGAGTGGTTGCTAGTGAACAGTTGTATTGTATTTCATAGCCGACTTCACAAAGAATTTGTGGAAATCTCCAGTTTTCAACTACTTGAAATGGGAACCATGTGGTGTGCTCTGCTGCGGTTTCACTACAAATCTACATGTTTCGTTCCACTCAACCTCTACAAAAGATCTATGTAGAATAGTTACTATTGTAGCTGGCTAACTATACAATGTCTGTATATAGCAACTATAAAGCCCTATCTTCTAACACAGCCGAAAAGGTATATAGAATATCACTAGTGCTTTTGTTTTGTACTATGACTCTCTTCTCTCTCTCTCCAACATTACTTTCTCTGGCTTTCTCCTTTTAGTTAGGTAAGTACTTCCATTTCTAGCTCTCAGCAAGTTTTGGTTTAACAGTTTAGAATTAGAGTCGTGTCCTTTAGGGAATCTCTACTTCCTGTAAAGATTCGAAACGGACTCCAGCCGTAGTTTTATAAATGTACCACGGGGAAGAATAAGAATTTATGTGCGTGAGCAACATCTGTAACTTACGACATCGTGATTCAAGGAGATTCTATTAAAATATGAATTTAGCTCTGGAATGTATACACTCTGTTACAACTTATTGTTCGTAGGGAGAAAGCTACCATTGCTTGCATTATATAGGACTGCTCTCTTCTTGATTCTCTGCTCATATTATTGTTAGCAATAGTCGAGCACTATTTAGAAACATAACGTTTTGTTCGTGCATATTTCACCTCTGCCATGATTACTATTGCCAGGCAAACACTTACTAGGTAAAAAATCTTCTGAAACATTGCTGTTTTAAGTGAACATAACGCGGTGAATTATTATTATTGTTCAAACATCATGGGAAATATTCTTTGAATATTTACACATAATAAGGCTGGTTCTCTGCTCTAAAAATCAATTCCCCAACACTTGAGTTATTGCAAAGTGTGTATGAAGAAAGTAAAAGAGAGAGCCCTCTTCTTTGCAACACCACTTCTTTCCCCTATAACTAGATAAGGAAAATAATGATGATTTTCTCTGGTTATGACTAAAGGTGCTGCACGATAAGAATTGCGAATTCGTGCGAATTCCAATTTCTAATCTTTGCACCACACAAAAGCAGCCAAGCATGCATGTTTGTGTAGAAATGGATTTGAGGTCAATTTGTGTTTACATGCAACGAGTCGTATAATCACATGTGTATCTCTGAGAACTAAGGCTCTCTAGCCCAAATGAAATGGCAACTTACAAGAATATTGTCCATTCCACATACAAAACTTCTACATCAGATTCCTTCGTTGACTTTGACCGAATCACAGCGCAGGCAATCTGAACTGGCCACACTCCCCAAACTTGGTTTGCTATTTGTAGCTCGGAATCGGAAGCAGAGATAACCACCGGGTAGTGAACCAGACTAAATATCACACTCTTACTCAACTCTCTCCCTCTCTCTCTTACCGATGTTTGTTTTCCCTATACTTAAAAGTAAGCTAATACATAGGGATATAGCTATAGCTAATAATATATAGGATACAATAATGAAAGGTATAAATACAGTCAGAACAAATGATACTGAAACAACAAACGTTATTATATAGTTTAAATTTCTCCAGCTTATATTTTGGCTGCAGTGAACCTAGCAAATTGCATGGTCAGCTCAAATTGCTACTTGAATATTTGCAATGCGTGATCTGGTTTGCTCTGACTTTACTCTGCTATCGTTGGCTCATGCTCATTCCAAGTATCCCCATTAAATTACCTCTGTGTAACCAACACCGTTTCGGTTTAGTAGTCATCCGCATACGAAACAGACTACCCAATTCTGCCTTTGAGATATATCCACTATTTACCACTAAAAATAAAATAGCTAGGAACTATAGTCAACGTTGAATTTTGCTCTATTAAATTTAAATAAGAAGCGGTTATGGTCATGGTATACGTACGTTACATGTAAATAAGTGAAATCTAATTTCTCTCTATGTTTTCTACTATATAAGAAGTAGGAGAGCTACCTATTTGGCTGGTTGGCTTTACTTTGTTTCTGTTTCCCCTGTTTTCCCTGATACATGCTCGCTTGCCATTAGGAAGGAAAGGCAGTTTTGCCTTGAATTGTCTTTCAACTCCTTCCTTTTTATTCTGGAGCTCCAATTCAGGAAACAGATTGAATGTGATTGAATTGTAATTGGGTTGCGTTTGCTATTCTTTTTTCCTCCTGCTCTACATTCAATTTTGGGTAGCTCCGCGTTCGACCGTATAGCAACTTAACCAAATCAACTATATTGATCTACACCTATACTTTAGTGTAAATATGAATATAATATTTATTGAAAAACAACGTTACCTTCATTTTCATTACAGGTTACACAGAAATCCATACATTATAGCTTTCAACTCCAATCAAGTCACAGTCATTTGGAAATAATCGCAAACGCGCTGCGTGATTTAACCTATGAAAACAATGTTTAAAATGTGTAAACAACTAGGTTAGTCAATGTCACGTCAGTTCAATGTAACTTTCTGAATACCATGTCCTCCCACTTCACTTTCCTGTTCAATCTAAAAGCAAATTGTTATGAAAGTTGTGCAATTTCAAGTTTGATTGACGTCTCACTGTTTGATTTTCAAGTAATGGATATGAGATGACCAATATTAATGTGATATTACCTTATCGATGGGGTTTTCACAACCCGGAAGCCTACGAACCAGAACGTAACTAATAATAATATACCAGTAGATAATTTTTATGGTCTCGGTATTTAATCGTAACAAATTAACTAAATCTTATACTTACTATAATAATAATAAGTGTTGTAATGTAAGTAAGTGGTTGGAAATTAATTTACATCAAATATTTGATACACAGTATAAATTCGTGTTGTGTTTATGAGTAATGATCTGTAACACTGTATCATATAATGCAGAGACTAGCAAATGAACTGTGTAGGTAGTGGCAGTAACACTAAAGTATTGCATTGCGACAAATGCCAAGGTTTCTGTATTACAACTCTTGATTTTCTCTTCAAGGAAATAATTTATTTTTGAAAATCGAGGAAATGGAAGTTCATTGAAATGCACAACGCTGTAGTTTTATGAGTTAAGTTTATTTTGTTATCGGAGGAAAAGGAATTTTAATGGGACAGGAAGAGTTGAAGCTGAATCAAATGGATCCGTCTCAGTCCATCCTGAATTATGCAGACACTACATAGAAAAATAAAGAAGTGCATTTCACTCGGTAAACTTTGAATGAGTTCCTGGAATCCAATTTACATTTATACGTCTAATATGTTTGCATGGGAAAATGATCAAACTTGTTTTGGTTTCTACAGCATGGCTATTTGCACTAGTTTTTCCTTAAGCCACTTCACATCCAACTTTGCAGATATCGATATTTTAATACAAAGAGACTGCATTGCTAACTCTGCCAGTAAGGAAGGGAGACGACATTTCTCTTGCTCTATGCTGTAATTGTCCCTCTATCTGCAGAGAGTACAGAGCCTTAATATTATACATCCGCTCGCTTCTTCATGTTTTATTTTCATTGTATTTCTGTTCACATTGAGAAAGTTTAACTGAGTGCAACGTCACAACATTTGCATTACATGCATGGTAGGATGCTATATGGCTGTGACATATGCCTATAGGCAGCTACCCATTCGAATTCTTCAAAATGTCACTTGATTGTTGATTCTAAATGCAAATCCGTTGGAAATCCTAGTCGATTCATTTGCTCTACTTGTTTGTCTGATAGTTTTCATGCCATAAAAAGTATTTAATATACCAGTGAATGCGATATTTTTAATTTTTTGATCGCTAATGGTTTTTTCTGTAATATTATGGTCAGCATTAATTTTGAGAGCAAATTATGAGTATGACCCTAGCCTAGGTATGACTGTGTGTCGAAATTGATTACACTTTAATTAGTGCAACTCTACTGTGAGAAATAGCTACATATAAATAATTTGCGTTGGAAAGAAATGCAAATGATGATGACACACGGTGATTGCTGAGTGTAAACTGTAAACTCTGTTGTGTATTTGGGTAAAAAGGGGAATATTGCATATAGAATAGAAATAGAAAAGCTGTTAATATTATGGCTATGCCCCTTTCTCTGTTACAGTTACTGTTACAAGCTTCTAAGGAATTGCTCTGTTGTGAAGGATTGGAAGGGGGGCTACTAGATAAGCACAATAAGTAGTCTCCAGTTCCATCCCTATATAGAGCTTGACTAGGGTTGAATTCTTTTGACTCAAAATCCGTATAATAGCAAAAACAGACAATTTAAACGAACCAAGCTGCTAAATATCCCTGTAATTTGAGTATTGTGGAATTTGAGAGCTAGGAAGACTATAGTCTTCTGATCGTGAGTTGGCGTAAGGATGATTGTGAAATTGAAAGAGTAACGCTACGGAGGACAGATAAGTAGTAACAGTGGATTCAAATACTATGCAATAAATACAGTGTAAACAGAAGAGCCGGGGAACAGGAATCGGTTTGTTTCTCTAGATTTACTCATGTTGGTTTACTCTCCTTTGGATTGTCTGACTTCAATTCGCCTTAGTCGCTTGGTCGTTTTGGCAGAAACATAATATGCCCAACCCTGACTGCATAGAACGCTGCGCTGTACTATGCTACATTTTAAGACAGATGAAGCAACGCAGTGCAAACGGGATAAGGGTCCATTGCATGCTGAGAGAGTGTCCTCTCCCACTTATTTCTATCAACGACGATATTTATATCGCTGTACTATATTCAAGTCATTGACTCTACTCCGATATCATAATATCATAGCCATATAAATGTGTAGTCAACTAATCTAGAAGCTATAGATGTACATCCAGGAAAGCCTACTATCATGAGACTACTACTTTATGTCAAGAATGTGTAGTTCTAATAGAGCCCTAGTTTAGTTTCGATTTGTCGTGGTCTGGTCTCTGACTACTCCTCTGCTCCTCTCATGTCATGTCTATTCCCTCCTGTCCTTTATCCTATTCTCTTCCATTGTGTTTCTTATAGCATTATGTTCTGCGACGAGACTCCAGTCTCGTCGGTGACTATTCTAAAGAACATTTCTATTGTCCACTGAACCATCAAAACAGAACATTTGTACAACTTGCCTACATCATCAAGCACAAAATAGAATACGGCACACATTGGCCTTATTATGCTCTGTTGGTCATGTATACCAGAGAGATTGCTAAATACTAAATTCAATTTAACAACTTTTATTTCACAAAATCCTTCCGTTCTCAGTGTATAAACACAGATTTAGTGACTAATTAATTTAATAATTTCAATGAGCGCAACGCAGATATTTATCATCAACGTATCTTTTTCAGATACGTTTTATAAAAATAATATGAATTTTTAATACCACGTTGAAAACCTCTTTGCGTCAGGCTTTTACCACATTACAATTACAAATTATAATTGACAAACACAACACCATTTTTGACTGTTTCAGTATTGTCTGCTGCTTACGATGACTACTTGCAAGTGAAATGATATTATGTCCAAAACATTATAAACAAAGTATTGCAAAAATGTAGGTAGTATAACTTTTAAAGAGGGATTGACATGATTTCCAGCCCTGATTCAAGGAGGACGGCGTAATGTAGAGCAATGAAATAAATATTTTCGATATTTGCTCATATTTTTCGAGGGCACAGATTTCCATGTTCAAAAATTAAATTCTGTATAAGAAAAATTTGGGTTTTTTTGGAGTATTGAAAAAATGTGTTTCTATTTTATGTCATATTTAGAGAAAGACAAAGTTTCATAAGTCAGAATCCTGTGCCCTAGAGACTTTTTTTCTTTTTTTGTTATTTTTTGCAGCTTTGTACATTTCCCAAAACTGTTGGAATCTGGGCTGGAAAATTTTGAATTTGAAATCAGACTCAACGCTACAGCGGCAAAGCTACATATAGAATCCTTATGGGAAAATTTTAAAATTCTTGTCGAAAGGAATACTGTCTCACAGAACCTTGTCAAGTAGACCTTAAGTAGGATAATAATGTCGGTGATTTCTTCTGACGTAGTGCATTGAATGCCCCTTAGCGTCTTCGTAGATGCAGATGGCCGTTTGGAGTGAAAATTTAGAAAAGCCCTTTTATTAGCTAAGTAATAGAGAAGTAGTCTGTAAAAGTAGACCTTGGAGAGGTGGGTTTATGTGGGAAAGCTTGTAGATAGGTTATGTAAAGTTCAAGCAGCTGCTGCCATCCTAGTCCATCTGGTTTGCATTGTCAGTAAAATAAAGTAAAAGTAAAATAAAACTAAACAATGCAAAGGAGAGTGAAGTGAAAGTGAAGTCAAGGATACTCCAGCTTTGGCACTCTCAATGCAACGTAGTAATGTAATGTGTAACACTGTGTGCAAATCCACTATTGTCTATAGTAGATGCAGATATATGTATATGTCTCCTAGTTTATTATTGCTCCTAGCAGTGGTTGCTTTCCTTTTCTATAATTCAGGAGCTATATAGTAAGTAAACGTAAGTATGTGTGTTGGTAGGTATTTGTAGGTAGGTGTGTATAGGGATATAGAAGTTTGAATGTTCATATGGCATAAGATTGGGAATTGTGCAGGTTGTGTTTGGTAATGGCAGGCCGTGGATGTAGGGAGCTATAGAGAGGTGGTCGCTCCTTCTCCGACTTTGACTAGAGCTCTCAATGTCGACATAAAATAGCATAGAATCACATAAAAGGGACGAAATAAATCAACTTTAAACATTCCCCAAGGGCCATCCGCTCAAAATCTCTCTTTCGTGTATTGCATTTATACGATTCAGGCTCATTTTTCTTGGAGATTTTTTGCAAAGTCGGTCGGCTGTTGAAGAAGTGCCTCACTGCCTTTAGTACACCCATTCCCATCACATCACTCCCTACATACAACTCGTTGGAAATGGTGGCTAAGGTATCTGTATATCCCTAGACCACTACTACTCCTACCTACTTACTTACACTTCCAACTTGCGTCTACGACTACTGACTCTTTTTCTTCGTCGCTACCTTAGAGCACAATAGCCGGGCACACACACACCGCCAAAGTTTCTTCCTATCCTTCCTCTCCTTTATCTATCTGTCTGTATTAGGTGGACTTTTTTGGCATGTTACTTACTAGGGGTACCTACTAGATGTTGGTCTTCATGTGGTCTACCATCCTATCCCTTCTCTCTTTCTCTTTATAACTATAAAGAATATTTAGACGTTGTGTAACAATTCCAATGCTTTCTCTCCCTCTCTCTCTCTCTCCTCCCTCCACCATTTACAGCACATCCAGGAGCAGAGTTTAGGTACAGTAGCCTACTTTAGCAATGCTGATACTCTCCTTTATGCCTTTGTAAATGCTAAGCGGTCACCACTGCAATTTTTCTTGGATTCTTTCTTGGTGGTGGATGGTGGTAGTGGTGATGGTGATGTTAGGAAGGCCACAGTACAATACAATCAAAACGGCAATCCATAACATCCTCTCTCTACCTCATTGTTATTAGATTCAGCTTTCTCTACTTTCTTTTCTGTGCTGGTACTCTGACTTGTTTGACATGGCTCTTTCCTGTACTTTCACTACACGACTTTCTTTCTCTCTCTCACACTCATCGGCAATAGGACTATACGTAGAACACACCAATCAGCACTTAATAGTTTTCTTTCTTTCCAAAGAATACGTAGTATATAGCGTTTACGCGAGAACGCCTACAGAAATTTATTCTGATAGCAAATCGATTCCCATTGCCCCCTTTTACATTTTAGATGAATAGTTTTCCTTAGTGTGTATATGGAGAGAAGCCGCCACATTTTACGTAGTTACTTTACTTACTACAGAAGTTATGTAAATCTTTCACAGTCAGTTGAAAGTAGTGAAACTGAAACTAATCTAAATCCTGTAATTACTCCTGTTTTATCTACAGTGGCAATCTGAGACTTGAGTTAGACTCCCAATGATTTCTGATTAGTCTCGTTGGGAATTGAGCCAAAGCTTATACTTATGCTATAAAGGATCTGAAGATAAAAATAATATTATGGAGGATTAGTATGTAGGTTTATGTAGAGTGAGTGAAGGGAGGATTTATTATTATTATAAGCACAAGTACAAAACTGGCACAAAAGAATAGAATCCATCCACAGACATGACATGCATGAAACACATATTATTATTACTCTATATAAAATATGTAGGATGAGGAATTGAGGAGAAGTCTCCAGGCAATCCTATTCCCCACTCCCCAAAGTAGAACCATGAGTCAAATTTCCACTCTCATAATATGACATTAGATTACATATTTTATTTTGCTCTAGAGCATTAACTTTGAGCAGTCAAATCCGTTTTGTCAACTCATCCCTAGTTTCCTCCGCACCACGGCACATGCGGACGCCGACGGATGAAACGGACAACAATGCATCCACGACAGTTCCGAATGTAGCTAGGGTAGCTATCAACTGTCTAAATTTCATAAATACAATAATTCTGCATTATTCTACTTATAAGTAGCAATTTAACTATATCTGTATTATAGTAGGGGCTGCTTAATATCTTGATATACCATATATACATTCAGTTACGTCACTGTAATATGTAAGTATAGCAGTTTCAAGGGAAAGGGCAACAGACTGCATCTGATGCTTTATTTGTATTCTTATGTTCCACATCAGTTGTGTTAACATCTATTAAGAACACTGAAACTTTGTTTGCAAATACAAAAGTTCTTGGTGACTAGTCTATGGGCGTAGGATTTAATTTTTGAGAAAAGGAGCCGACGGACGATCCTTCAGCTGTGGAAAGGAAATGGAAGGCTAAACTTACTTCTCTAGTCTCTAGTACAAGTTCTGCTGTGAACAAATTGAAACTTTGGCAATAACAAATTAAATGGAGCTCCCTAAATACTTACATAATACTATATAGAGTGAATGATGGAGTATAAACTAGATCAACTCTTTATAATGGTCCTTAAACAAGGAAAACTAATATATTTCTGGGCTAAATGAGGAGAAAGAGCATTGAGAAGAGGCATTCACCCCCGAGTTAACTTTTGTGTGATGCATTCCTTCCTTAGATTCGCTTCAGGACAGATATGCAGTCACAGATTGAAAGGAGAGTTGTGTGACATGTGAATATCATTGTAGTGCTATTGTGCGTATTTACCAAGGGGAAATGAAATGCACTATTGAATTAATCTGAAATAAAGTGATTGCAGTAGAGGATTAGACGCGGATTTGCTTTGGTTAACGTTGCAGTAGAAAATAATATGCAGTGAATGTGTAAAGTGGTAGAAGGAACAAGGCTTTGCTCTTTACAGCTATGGGCAATGCAGTAATAGAATTTCACGGAAATGTACTAGCTACACTACTGAATTATTATACTTATCCCCGTTACTATAATACACTTATATTATTATTATTAGTTCTCAGTAGACGTAAGCATGAAAAGACTAACAATAAGAAGTGGTTCCTTGCTTGCGTATATATTAAAGGCCTATTCGCCTTTATATTGTCAGAGGCTGAAGATGAGGAGTAGGGAAGGGATGCATAAAAGGTAGGCAGTAAAATCTGGCACGGCATGGCGCAGTATGGTGTGTATTGAGTCTAAGTTAGCTATTCACCCTGCCGGCATGGGCATGGGTGATGCTGATCCCGTGCCCGAGCAGGCGACCCAGACCCGCATCGCATCATTTTCATATAATTGATTAGATCTGACACTTGAATAGAGGCAGTGTGCGGAAGAGTCGAGATAGATAGACAGATACAGAGTTTGGTCGACTCAGTCTGCTAAGGGGAGGGAGCTGAATCCCTTCAATACATCACAGAGATGCCCGAATTAAATTCCATTTTTATATGCTAAACATATCCCGCTCCTCATAATGATAACTCGATCGAACCCTAAGTAAATAAATATACACTTTGTTCTCTGTCTTAACCCTTCGCTCCCTATTCCTCATAAATATGTACATACAAAAAATTTCTGCTCATCATTTATAAACCTTCACAGACTATCTTAGTATCTATCCATAGGTATACCCTACGGTAATAATGCAATGTGGTGAGGAAATAATAATATTACAGCACTATAGACTACAGACCTGTTATTTACCAAGAATAGCGCATTTATATGCTGTCAGAACTCATTGTTTATGGTTAGATGTACTTTTATTACTATGTATAATATTTAGTGTAGAAAGTCACGAAGGGTAAGAGAGTTTAGCTTATCGCTTCCGTTTAGTTACATCATCATCCCTCCTCTGAGTCTGCACAAGCACCGGCTTAGAATCTATAATATTATCTACAAATAATTTGTCGTGAGAATTTTAATGTTTACAAAACGTGGCAACTCACTCAGTTCTATTTGTGTAGTTAATGATGTCATCAAAGATATTAGAGTGAGAAGTACTTAATTTTTGTTATGAAACGTATTCCTTTTATAATAATACAGACAAAAGTTATATTTTGATGGTAATAATTGTTTTTCGAAGTTACTCTCATTTACTGGAATGAAGACGTGTGAAACGCGTGAGGTGATTGTGGGACATTACATAATATATCTATGTTAAATGGTCCTGTAACTTTGTAAGAAAGGAAGGGACACATTTCTGAGTTAGTGCGTTAATGAAACGAATGTTGAAGTCATTGCTAAAGTTGTAAGGGTCCTTGGGAGAAGTTTTATCGTAATGACTGTAGAATCCGAATAGAATCTACGGAAGAATATTTACATTCTTTGTAAAGTGTCGTAAATAGTTTGTTCAAATGATCTCCTGATCGTATAGGTAGATAAGTTTTGCAAGTGTAAATTGTAGGTTACGTTATGAAAGTATGTGTGTCTGTCTTAGCGAGCTGACTGGGTAATAGGTTTAAAATAGATTCTATATATTCTGTAATAGCGTTCGTACGTAGAATTGGAGAGTAAATACGATGGGATGGGAGTGAGTTGGAGACTGACAAGCTGATAAGATAATATATGTAAGGGAAAATATTGGCAGCAACTCCTAATGGAAACTAATGGATGGCGCAAACAAAACTTCCAACTTTGTTTCTCACGCACTCGACTCACTAACACCAAACGAGCCAAATCCAACGAGTCAGACAGATCCAGTTCCAGCCAAGTCTCACACTCTTTATCAATCTGAAGTCTATTTAGTGTAAGTAAAGTAGTTATGTAGGAAGCTACGCTATTTTAGTAAAAGTAAACTCCTTATATAGAGAACCATGCCTCGTCTTCTGCTGCAGAGACAGGAGAGAGAGAGAGAGAGTCTAACTAAACTAACTCATTATTAATGACGCATTTAATTTCCTTCCAGGGCTTGACATCATTTTCCAAAGAGTGCACTTAATTTATAGCTCATTAGTCATTTGTTCGTTAGGAACCTAAATAAGGAAATCTCCGTGTCGCTCTGTCAGAGAAAGAGATGCAGTGAGCACAGCAGCTTGCTTAAGATTCATTTCTCAGATCTGAACTTTTATATTGTGTTTCTTATTAGTCCATCTATCCTGGTGCATATCTTTTGTGTGAATGCATATTTCCACTCTCTCACAGACAATATTTATATTCCCCAGAGCATGAAAGAAAATATGGGGGGGAAGACTTGTTTTTTGACTTTCAAGTTTGCTCTGCGACTAAACAACTAAATAGGAAAATTTGATGCATATCAACATATCAGTATCAGTTTACATAGATGCAAAGTTAGTGGATCTAGCATACACTTGTGTATATTAAATATTATGATGCAGTGTATAATGGTTGGCTTAAGTGGAAGGAAATCGAGCTGCGTGTCTATATACTATATCTTGGTAAAATATTGACTAAAAGGGAAACCTTAGCAAAGGGAAAGTTAAGGATAACGTCATTTTGGTAGTGGAGAGAGAGGAGGATCGTATGAATGTACATATGAGTCTAAGAACGTGTATTTCTTTTTATGCCTTGTCTGCCTCTCAGCATGCCATCAGATGAGTTATTGATATTCAAAGTCAAGATGAAATGTGCTCTTTGCCTTGCTTTACCATTTTCTCTCGTTTTCTTACAGCATTTTGGTGTAGTTTGTTGTAGTTGAAGTTTGTTGGAGGAATGCACAGTGAAGCTCGCCAAGGTTCTACTACTCTCTCCTTCATATTATACATAAGCAGTAAGAGAGAGAGAGAGAGAGAGCGAGAGAGAGAGGGCTGACTAACAATAAGAAGGATCGTATTGGCTGCCCTGTCGTCCTTCTTCCCTGTTTCAAAACTCGACAGTCTATCCACAGTCACCCACCACGGCAGTTCAGGCCCTAAATTTCCCAAAATATTCCAAAACAGGATGAGAATGCCTGTACTACTATTTGCAAAAGGGAAAAGACGGGAAGAAACGACTCTACGGAAACTCTTGAGTGTCACGGATACGGTTCGGTGAATATGAAGCTTCAACTTTTCACTGCACAATCTACACACACTACCTACAAACACTGTACTCTACTACTCACAGCCTAGCGCTGCATACTATATAAGTACGACATGAATGAATCAAGCAGAGCAACACTGAAACTCAACTAGCTAACAGCCAACGATAAGTTACAGTATCACTACTTACTAAAGCAAAATGCAGTCTTACTCTCCATTTCACCAAGAAATACATTCTCTTGCAAAATACATTTGGTTCATTATAGTCTATAGGGCTGCCGCATACATAGAATCTCTTTCCTTTGAGACAAGACGTTCGAGATCACTATCTTCTATCTGTCTGAAAACCTTAAAATGAGAGCAATGGAATAAGTTTCATTCGGATAGAGACATACTTCGTACACTGAACAGGATTGTCTGTTTAGTGTTGAATCGAACAATGAATTCCATTTCAAGGAGAAGTGATATATCTCATTTTTAAAAGTTGAACCAGCAACCAGACTTTCTTATCTCTGTTTTGTATTACATTGCACAGAGATCCACACACTTTTTATCTATGCACATTATAATAAAGTTGAAAACTATAACGCATGATCTCATACATAAAAGAATGTCATATCAAATGTGCCTCCTGCCCTTCCACAATCCAATCTTTCACGAAGAATATGATCTATCTACAGACTTTTCTTCTAGTTATACCACTCGACATGTCATCTTCCGATTCGTACTGTGATCACAAATTCCAAGAGCAACGACAATAAAACTTTTCCTTGTTTTTTCTGTACCTAACTCATACTTTAATATGTAATACCTACATAAATATTTGTAGCTACAAGGTACGCATTAAAATACTAGCCGAAAGCAGCTGTTAGCCTTATTTGAACATTAAAATGCTTTCAACTAGTGCTTCAACACAATCTGTCTGATAGTATCTAATAATTAAAACTGGAATTCTCAGCCTTCGACATTGTTTTCCATTGCAAGTTTTCTGAATTCTGGAAAATAATAATATGTGTGCAATATGCAGAGTAATTACTTGACAGAGAAGAAGGATGTGTTTAGAAAGCCTTTGGAGGAGATTTAGTAGAAAAGGTTTCTTAGGACTTCGTTCTTTTAGTAGTAAATTTTCATATGTAGGTGTTATTCGGTATTAGTGCTGCTGTTTATTATGAATTAAGTTGAGTTAGGATAAACTCTTTCTTCCTCATTTATATACAAACGTGTAATATGAATATAAATGCAAGATAGATGTATGTTGTTAGGATTGTTGGGACGTTGGACTACTGTGGAGACGCAGATCAACATTTCATGATATTCTTTGACAATTTTTGTATCTGCTTTGCACTATATAACGTTTTGTATAATATATGAGGGCTGCGTTGAAAAGGCGCCCACCGCACCAATGCAGAATGCAATAAACAAAACGCACGCTCTCACGCAATTTTCTTTTCTTTCGTACCCAGTCGTATTGTTTGAGTGTTTTTGTCACTTTCACTTTCTTTACGCAGTGGTGAAAGTTGAGCTCTCATTCACATTCAGCATATGCGTGGCTTGTCGACTTTTACTTGAACTCTGTTGCTTTCCATATTCTGCTGTGTTGTATTTTCATCCTCGTTCGGTTTGTATGAAAAGTCAAGAAGTCCACGTACAATCATTCAAAGCAGACCAGACGGTGAGTAGAGATGCAATGGCATTAGTAAAATAGGAGTTGTCTCTCTTGAAATTGAAATAAAATAGTGGCTATGCATAATACTAACGATGTATGACACAATCTAGTAGGAAGTAGTGTGCAAGTACCTAAGCGAGGGCCCGCATAACAACCGTGACTGACTGGCTTGCTTCTCTGCGACAAGCCTCACTTTACTAGCCGTTCTCTACTTCACCAGACTTTCCCTTTTCAAATAAAAAAGGAGAAAAAAAGTAAAAGAGTTAGAAGTTGGAGAAGAAAAGAGTTGGGAGAAAGTTTGGGTCGGAGCGAGCCAGCTCACTCAGTTTGTATGACATCTTTTACAGGCTCCTCGTTCAGATGTGCCTTTAGTTGGATATGAGTCCTGCAATAATGTCACTCTGCAATTCCAATGCTATTGACTAAAGGGAAAACGAGAAATTTTCTGTCAGAATACTCGAGCCCTTTCCACCTAATGTTCTGCGTAATGCTCCCTACAAGATATCACTATCTTTCTCTCTCTCTCTACACCCTTTTTTCCTCTCCACACTGCTTTCTTGGCTGCACACATACATAATACATAAATACATAGCTATAAATAAGCATGGGCAGTGGTGTATTACACTGCCCATGCTCTCTACATCTTTTCCCTTGTCAATTCTTGACGTTTCTACTTTCAGTACACCCTTATTTACCTATTGTACATCCGACCATACTATAGATACTATAAAGTCATTCAATACATGCATATAGCATTGCTTCTCTTTCTGTTTCCCTCTAGTCATCGTCTCCGGAGATGCCTTGAAGATGAACACTTACTCCAATTGATTTCTCAATCATTATAATGACTGTTAGATTGTGTGGGGGAAACGAATTATCCAAAATAGATTACAAGGGAATATTTTAATCTTTAATACATTTATTTTGTTTAAATATATATATTTTTGTTTCATGATTGCCTATAGTCTTTCCCACTTATGCTCAAATAATTGGGCTGCGTGCTGTGATTGGCCGTAGTACTCTTGGTTTGTGATAAAATTGGGGAGTCTTCTCAGCTGTGTATTTCATTTTAAAAGCTGTCATTTTTATACGGTAATAATCGACAGTGTGTTTGAGTGTTGAAAAGTTACAATTTTAGTTATAGCTCGACTCTTGCCGAGCTTATGGAATCGCACATTCTATCCATGCGTCCGTACGTCCGTTAACAGGATAACTCCTGAACGAATTGACCCCTTGTGGTTATAAAGTAGTAGAAACTGCTTCTATCAAATGTTTAATATTTTGGGGTGTAATATATTGCTTAGTGTTTCCACCAAATGTTAAAAATTTGGGTACTATAAACTATTTAATGCTGTTTCCAATTATCATTCACTCAGTTAGTACTCCACCGAGTTGATTTTTCATTTAATGATATTATGTAAATCTGGCGCAGTTTATTTTGATTGGGTTTTGGAAAGCTTAATTAAACTGACAACACCAGCCAGTTGATACTGTTTCTTTCCCGGACCCGCACACAAAACTCTCTACTCAATTTCAATCTAATTATGTCATGTCCTTATGAGCTGCGTTTCTCCAAGTTGTGTACATTTTGTCCTCCACTGGGGCGAGCTTTCTGTTACGGCTTGCCATTAGTTTTCTATAAATTCCATCCCTCTAACGTAATGCTGATTTAAATAGAAAAAAGTTGTGCATCTGCTTTGCAAAGTCGCTCACATTTAATTAAGGCTTTTTAATTTGAAAATTCCAATATTCAACTTTAAAGAAGCGTAGCGTATTCTTTTCTTATCATGCAAAGCAAGTTCTTTGTGCTAAATGGATTTCTTTCTTATGTTGATTTTGTCCGTAGTAAGTAGGAGTGAATTAACTTTGAGGCCGGAAGCCATGCCGAGCGGGGTTGGCTGTCTTTGAATTCATAATAATAATATTATGCGAAGAACTGACATGATTTTGTTTTTGGTGTAGCCACTATAGTGTATGTGAAGGTAGCTCCGTGAAGTAAATAGTAGCAGCAGCTTGGGATGAACACTTTTGTTAATTCAGTTGATGTTTTTTTCCTGGTTTTCAATACAGAAACGCTCAAAAGTTAAGGGCATTTACTGCATCAATAAATGGAAATAAATATTAGCTTATACCATTAGAATAATTTCTTTTCTATAAGTCATACTGCTACAAATATTTCATTAAGTCTGATTTGATTTCTCCTTGCATTAAGATTTCAGTCATTATTTGAACTGCGACATGAGAACATCGCAGTCTTATGGAGGGTCAGCAATGAAACTCATAATTAGTTTAGCGACTGAGATGGACAGGGCATAACGATATATGTCGTAAGTCGTAGCTCCCGTCACGCTGTGTGCAATAGCATGACTTTACATATACATGTCTAGTTAAAGCATTTCATTTACTTTCACGTCATCGCAGTCATCAGTCAGAATTAATTACTCAAGCCGTGACAATATTGCTGCATATCATGCAACGCATTTTATTTACTTAATATGTAAGAATGCAATTCAAGACCTAAGCTCCCCAAAGTTGACAGCCTTCTGCTTATTGCAAAATTTAAGACATGAAACTCCTACTTCAACGCTCACCGTTTTATTACATTCCATTTATTATACAACCGGCACTTGTCGGCACCTTACTGGCTGAAAAGTAACTATATAGCTACTACAAGCGTCCTCATAAACCAATCAGTATATGCATGTGTTAAATTAAATTAGTATAACTAAAAATTTAAAAAACAAAATTCGCTATACGGAAATTATTCTTGTACGACGCAACTAGTTAGGTTAATCAACCAACATCGCTCCTATTACCGGTCGAAGTAATGTGCGCTTTAAATATTTCTTACCTGAGTGAGAGAGTTTAAGAATTTAATTTATAAGCTCATGTTTATAATACCATTACTTCTATTCCATTTTTAGAATTTTTTTCTCCTTTTTAACTTAAAGATCAATATCATCCTGAAAGCAGAGAGTTCCTAAGCTACAACGATTTTCGTTCAACTATCATATTTCCACTTAACTTCTTTTGGGAAAATCCCTAAGGATCTGAGACTGGACTTAAAATTATTAAATTCAAACTGAAAGACGCTCAGATTCTTGCTTAACAAATTCAATGGACAACATTTCTAATTTTTGCACTACCTTGAAAGAAATTAAAGTTTTCGTAGCAAAACGAAACCTAAGGTGAACTACGATCGCTGTTTCAGTAAAGTGTTTCATTAAAGTTTGCAAGCAAGTCCTCGTGGCTTGAGCGGTAGTTTGTCTATTCTACTCAATAGTATATTTCACACTCTCCAACCGACATACGATCGCTGTAGCTTCGAAACTCTCATGTATATATATGTTATGGAGGAAAGTATTGATTTTTAAGTAAATATTTTCTATTATTAATTATGAAGTAGCACGCTAAAGGCATATTGTTGGAATTTATAATTTAATCAGGAGAAAATTATTGTGTCTCATAATACCAAGTTTTCCCTTGAAGAATCCGATCTGAAAGTCTGGTTGTAGTGTTTATTTTTCCGAGTAGAAACATCGTGCATTCCATTTGGATGTCGTTAACAAAATTTTACGATACGAGCTGTTGCTTTCAATTTCCACAGCCGTTGGCGACTTAACCCTTTTGTCAAGCTCGCCTACATCTTTATTCAGTTTACACACAGTAATAGTTGCTAATACCAAATTTTACTGAAGATTTACATCAACCAAACCAAGGAAAGGGTATAATATAGCAATAAATTTTTATATGTTGAGGCGCACCTCCCTTGGTCGTAATATAAAAATGAATCCCTATGCAGACTATGCATAGGGGGACACTGCGCACTGTTGCAATAACATGATATTTAATTTATCAATACTTTCCAAGCTGCATACATTATTACATAATTTCTGTTAGATGAGCATTAAGGGATGTGGGATTGCAATGTGAATTTCATTTGTATTCATGACTGTATTATTGATACCTTAACTTAGGGATGGTGAGTTGTGCGTAGATGCTAACGAATTGGTTCTCCTTCATAGCATTCAACTCTGGATTCTTGTTTGAATTAAATCTGTAATACACAATTTGGGCTTGGAATCTTGTATGTGAGTAATAACATTACAAGGGCAGTTTAAAGTTTAAAACAGGAAATTGTTTTCCATAATCTCTTAATACGTATGCATTTCATGTGAGATGGTTTGTTGCTGGATGATGAAGGGACGAACAAAACCGAAGCTAAAATTCCCTTGTAATTTAAGTTTGGAAATATTATTTTGCCAGAGTTCTGCTTCTGAAATTATTGAAGATAATTCCATTTGGGAAATCAGCAGGATTTTGTTTCTCTCAAATCATCCTAACATCATGTTGGCTTATATATATAATGGAAAGTATAGCTAAGTATTCAGCAATCCTAATCCTCAATCTGCCGGGTAGCTAGCTAGTGCACACTGTGGTACTACTTATTCTGTATCCAACTAAAAATACATGCTGCTGCATATTTAATTAGTGTAGATAGGTACTTTTTGGGCGATTAGTGTTAGAGAAGAGTTGGCGTTTGTGTTAATATTGATTTTGCCGTTAGTGCAGAATGTAGGAGTGTAATGAAACAAAGGCGGAGAAGAGAAGATGCTTTGCTCTATCGAAATAGGGTAACTTCAACCGGTTATTTCCCTTATTTCTACTATATTTTCACTGCACAGAAGTAGTTTCTCTCTAGATGTTGTTTTGCGACTGCGAATTTTCCTCCAATGCTTCTTTATAATGAATTACTTTTGAGTTCATTGACTTATTACTAATTTGTATGAACAAAGGGAGATTTAAGAACTTGATGACTATTATATTGATATATAGCTACTGTGTTAAGTGTCTAAAGAGCATTACTTCATTGTTACATTTCATCATTATAAGAAATATAATAATGCACTTTCAGCGACGACCATTTTAATACCATTTAAATAGGTAAGAAACGCCGTAATAATATTTGTCTATAAAACGCAAATGTAACACAGGAGGATATTAGTACTTACATTAGTATTCCAAGAACTATCGTGTAAGATCTATTAGTATAGTAGTCAGTATTTTTAGTAGCTACCTAATGCAGTTCTATGTAGCACTGTGTAAAAATATTTTGTTTGAATTAAGATTATGTATGCATGACTGATTTTTTGGATGTTGGGATGTTTGGTTTCATTTCACATTTAATGCATGACATGATATCTATATAAAGCCATTATGTATTTTTCCTGGCAGAAAATAGTTTGACTTGGATGGAAGTGTGACGCATAATGTAATTTAGCATCTATATGTCTATGACGTGATGTGAGTGAACACGTCTTTAATGCAATGTAGAATGTAGATGATATTTTATAATATAACTTTCATGTGTACAAAGTTGAAGCACAAAGTAACTTATCCAAATCCAATTTCACCATAGAAAATAAAACCCCTAAATGCATGTGTATAACATAACTTTTAAGAAATTATTTTCCTACCTACTTTCCTTTTGTACTCCTTTTAGAGACAATGCAATCTTAGATGGAAAAAATGCCCACAGGGTCAAAATACAAAAGAAAAGTGGAGTAGTAGTTTGAGTAAGAAGATAAAATAAAGAAGAAGGAAAGTAGGGATCTAAAGTACACCGTACACATTGTGATTCTTATACAGAGCAGTAAGTAAGTGAAGTAAGTAGGTTCAACGGTATAGGGTTAAGGGCTGAGGAGGCGGATAAACATTATATCCCTACTTAGAGTTACTCTACTAGTGTTTTGCAATGTAATGTAATGCAGGAATGGCGACTCCTTGTCTTCGGCAAGCAAATAGCGCTCCGAGTCCCAATTTCGTCGCCTAGCCTTAACTGAACTTCAAAGAAATGGCGCATTTCATTGCTTTAGAGTTTCTGTCCCTCTGTCGCTGCCTTACTTGGGAGTCCCTAACTTCTCTACTCTTCACTCTTCTTTCCTCTGTAATAAGATCAACTACATTTCTCTTCTTCGCATTCACAATAACATCTTCAATAAAGTTTAGCCTTTATATACATTCTTCCAATAAGTCCGCTAATAGCCCAGTATGTAGCTTACAGAAGTGCACAATTCACCGATATGCAATTGTTCCGATGCGTTTCCATTGCTTGAAAATAATAGATTATCGCAGTATCATAGTGTGAGGCAAGAGGCAGATGAACCTTTCCCCATATTAAATATAAAGTAAAAATGTGATTTTTTGTTGTTGAAATACACACAGATTCAAGAGCCAGGAAATTCATTTGGGGGTGGCTTGAGAAAATTATCGGTAATATCTAGTGTGCTTTCAGATAATTATCGATAATATCTAGTGTGTTTTCAGAAAATTTGGGGGTGGCTTAAGCCAGCTAGCCAGCCCCCTGGCTACCCCATGCACAGATTAGCATTCACCAGCGCAAATATATATTTAGACAAAGTTTTTATAGGCTTATACATGAGTGATGCATTTAAAAATATCATCGGACAACATTTTGAACACATGTCAAAACAAAACAGGTTGAGATTGAAAATATGACTTTTAAAACGGTCACACGTCAATCTAGAAGCTAATAAAATAGTAAAATGACAGAGAAATATTCTATGAAACTTGTTTGTTTTAGTATAGGTTTTGATGGGCACTGATTGAGAGAATGTTTCTGATTCATTGAATCGTGTGACGCAAGTGAAGTTGCGAAATGTAATGCCGGTTTGTTCCTTTGACATAGGAGCTAATATTAGTAATATCTGCTTACATTATAACGGGAATGTTAAAAAGAGTAGCTAGTATTGACATTCACGTTTGATTATAGAATGTTGTAGTAGTGCTGGGATGAAAACATTGTAAGGCAATCCCTGCACTTAAGTATGTCTCTATTATAGGATGAACAAAGGCAGTGGAGGTCACTATAGATTGCAAAAATCCCATTTGTACAGTATCGAGAATAGAGAATGGCTACTACTTATAACGAGGGTCTACACATCTGAGTGTAGTTGGAAAGATAATTTGTTAACACAGTAAAGGCTGTAAAGTACTTACTGGACTTAGTACTGCACTGCTTTACACATTCTGAGCAAAAGGAGATATACGGTAGATTGAATGAGGCTGATGGGGAGCGATGGCGAATAAGTATATGCTGCCGTAATATAACATAAATAGTGGAAAGCGAAGTAAAAGTTTGAGACGGAGGAGAGGAAGAAAAATAGCAGGGTTGTTTTCTCTTAGGCATCAGTTGGTTTTGTATAGGGGATTCTGTATATTTTTATAGTCTGTATCTATGAATGCGTTTTGCGTCCACAAAATGAAACTGGAGCAGTGAAGTGAAGTGAGTGAAGGTAGTCAAGAGAGAAAGCTGGAGTGCAGTAAAATAAGGAGAGATCCAGAGTAGAAGAGCAGAGTACAAGTGCTTTACAGTACACTAAAGCATAACATCAATCCATCCATACCAAATAGAGAGATGAGATATAGAGATAGTAATATGTAATGCTGCCAATGTAATGTCTACACTACAACTAGGCAAACACTGAACTCAAGTGAACATACTAAACTCTGGCTCCAGAATAATACATGTAGTGGTGCAGAGCAAGCAACACATACAGAGACAACAGAAACGTCTCTGCCTTCCCTTTCCCCCTTACTCTCTCTGGATAGATCTCTACATACGCAGCTCAGAAAAGGATAGGATAATAGTCTTTTCTTTATTTATCTCGCTTCTGCCTTCTTTTAGTCTTTTTAACTTTTCTGCCGGTGTGACCAGTCTGACTTGGCATGTGTATGTGTGCGCCTCGGCTAGCTATCTGGACAAAGTGAAGTTTACTTATAGGGTTATTCTATAGCCAGCCACTGGACTGCCCTACAATCTCAATATACCTATATCTCATATAACAGTCGACAGAGTATACACAACTGCCTGCTTAGGCACTAGCTTATACACACTCTATGTACTCTTGTTGCCCTTCTTCGATCTGTGTACTTTTCTCATTCTCTCCTCTCTTTCTTTTTACTTAACACGAATTCTGCACTGTGCAATTTTCCCCCTGCAGAGGGAAAGTCAGACTGACCTTCTTTCCTTCCCGCTTTACTTTGCTTACTTGACTGTTTGCTGTAAATACTTATATATGTTCTTTATGGAGCAAAATATTACTTGCTATATTATTTGTCTTGTATATCTGAAAATTCTTACTATCTAATACTCATGCTCTACATCTTTATATTAGTAAAACAAGAGTTCACTTCACACCACTTCCACTAATTTAGACTACTTATAAAGAGTTTACTTTCTCTTTGTGCAGTAAGTTGATTTGACTGCTAGTTTGCACTCCGGCTACTATATAAACTACTGACAAACCAAAACATATCATACGTTTACTCTTATATACGTAAGCTTATGTAAGTTTTTAATTTTATCTTACTTATAAGATGCTACAATAACTTTCTGGCTAACCATCAAAGATTTTGACTTTTACAAAGGACGGTTATAACCTTTGAAGCAAAAGAGAAAATTATTTTTTCGAGGTCGAATCCAAACCAATGAAACTAACTATCAGGCTTTTATTTTTGAATTTGAGAAAAATTCAATTATTTTTTTTATTAATACACAGTCATGTAGAAATTAACTGAATCCCATTAATAATATACGTAGAGATATTTATAGATTATATAGTAATATAGAGAGGCTATTATTGGCTGTAATGTTGTGTATATAATTTTATGATTGTTGAAATGAATGGAGGCTAATACATTTCAGACTCGGTCCCATCTCTTAGTGGTGGGTATTAAGTATTTGTGCAGTGGGAATTGAGAAGAGAAGAGGACAAGTCTGACGAAGTGAAGGAAAAGAGAAGAGGCAGAGGGAAATCGTTGATGCGAGTATGCGAGAAGAAAAATTCAAACGCCAGTGGTGGAGAGTGAGAAAGAGTGGTGGCGGGGAGAGAGCGTCTAACTAATAGGCTTACAGTGATAGTGGAGTAGAGAATGTCTATAAGAATTCTATAGTTTATCCTTATCTTTAAGTTGTAGGATTCTCAAAGGCTAGTCTTTAATTATAAAGAATCACAATGAAATAGCAGTTTTGTGAAAGGAGCGCGTCCATATACGGACTAAGTAGGCAGCAGTAATACTGTGATTCAACGAAGAACATTTCTCTAATCCAATTACTAATGGGGATTCTTTAACTCAGTCCCTCCTACATACTAATATACTGCAGCAGTAACACTAACTAACTGTTAAACTAATGTAAGAATCTGTTATACTTTCTGCCATACTTAGCGTGTCTTGCCAACTTTCTCTCTCCTTTTCTTATTTCTTATTTCAAGATGGGAGTCATTTATAGTCATTAAGCGGAAAATTGCATATTGCATTCTAGTGATTTTAATGGGACATGGAATATGCACTTATATTCCGATATTCCGAGAAGAGTGTGTCTTGAATGCCTCCTGCTGCCTTCTTCACTATATAAACTACATACATACATATGTGTGGTGTTAGTGTTTTGTAGTAAACAGTACTTACATTTGTAGTGAGTAGAGAATGAGCACAGCAATGTATGTAATAGTAAATAGTACAGAGCAGACACCATTGCAGTGCACTCAAGTTTTTCAAACTATAAAAGATACGAGTTAAATAACGGCATACTTGTCCAACTCGTAAAAACATTAATTAAGAAACTGGGTCATCAAGAATTTTTAGGGTAGCGAATAGCTTAGCAGTCAAGACTACTTTAGGCACCTCGTAAACCGTTTAAGAGAAGACAATTAAAATTTTACTGCCGTTTTAAAAACTAATTGAACGGGAGAACGATAGCATTGTACTTGTACAACTCTGCATCTCCTACTCTATTCTTCCATGCCCATTGTGTCTTTCATATTAACCAATCCCTTGTACATACTCTCAAATTATACGTTCAAAGCAAAAGTTTACTTACGTCTATTATTACGTTTTTCCTCCTATCACTTGTCTCTCCAGCAGAAACTATAAAACAACTGACAACAAAACAAAGCTTTTCCCCATGAAAACTCCTTTAGGGCTGTAGTACTAAAAAGCTTTTTATTTGCATTTACTTACTATTACTATGTCGGCATGAACTACAGAAAGTCTCAGTGAATTGGGAAATCATGACACAAATTACTATTTTTATTCTAATGCTCTTACTTATTGATTCTCTGCACTACCAGAGTGTTTAGAATTATTATTATACCCCATAGACTCAGAGATAAAAGCCAGTATCCAGATCGTTATTTCTCTGCTATAGGATTTTCCTCTACAGGGTACTCTACAGATTTAAGTGAAAATGACTTTCACCATGTAAATTCTAGTTTATCTTTTCACTCCAAATAGAATTCCAAAATTGTTTTAATGCCTTCTTGGAAAAATAAACTTTCACTTTATTTTCACGATACTTTTAGGACAACTGCAGCTAAAATTAAAGTTTAATGCTCCAGAACACATTTGAAAACCTTTTAGGTAATAATTTTAAACTTGGAAAGGCAAATATTGTAAACTTACATGGTGAAAGTCAACTAATATGTGGAGAACCCCTGTATATTGAAACGATTCTTAATTCTTAGGTTGTTAATGTGGAAAATAGGAATGTTTGTATAGGTGGATGAATAATACTGCAAAATTAGTTCTGTTGGAACAAATGTCGTGGTTAACCCCTTTTTCCTTCTCTGACTGTATTTATTTACCTAGCTCTGCGTAGTGCGGCTAAGGAAAGCATTTTCCGCTCGTGTTTAATGTGGAATGTTAGTTTACTGCCTCAATGTATCTTATTTCTTTTGTGGAAATTCCACGCAGGGTCCATTCTCAAACAATGCATTTGGGCAATGTAGATACGTTCCGTTCCGTTACGGCGCTTACACGTTTAAATTAATGATCGAAAGTCATAAACACGGTGTGCATTGGTTGAAAACCTATTTGTTTATAATTACAGAGAACAAAGGTAGAGGAATTAAAATTTTGCACTTGGTAGCTACCGTGCGTGGGTAGACCACCTTTACTACTTGAAGTAGATTGTGATTTTGCACAACAATTTTAGTAAAAACTACCTACGCAAATTTTCGGTAAATAATTATAGAGTGTAGACGACAGAGTGTAGAGAGAGAAGACAGAGTATAGAGAAAAGGGTTTCATAAGGATAATTTCCTACATTCCTACTTTTCCTGAGAAGGGAAATAGGGAAAGTAGGAGATTTTCATTTTTTGGTTTGTAATGAGGAAACTTATACTGTGAAAGTGTATCATTTTCTCGTTGCGAACACGAGAAAAGAGAAAAGTCCGTAGATAACAAGTAGGTGTAGTGTTTTGTTATATCAGGTAAGAATATTAGTAGAGAAAGTCGATGCATTTGTACGTGTCTGCTGTTGTTTGCTGATGATGAGACAACAGAAGTAAAAGCAAGTAAAACATTAAATTGAAACTAACGTAGTGAAGTAGGAAGAAATGGAAATAGCAGTCATCTAGTGAACAGGAGTGATGAGCGTTGTGGAGTGGAGAAGGAACAGGGCACAGTCTGTTGTCTATGAATAAGTAGCGCTAGTTGAACGAGTGTAGTAGATCAGGAGGAGTCTGACTATGTCTGCCTGGCTATGTCTGTACAATGGATATAACTTGCTGTGGTAAACGAGTGATTGTATGTAGAATTTAGTTTACTCAATGCATACAAGCGAAAACTAGCTGTAAGTCGAAATAATTAATCCATGTCTTGTCTATTCTACTAGCAAACGTTTAATCACTCTGTTTTGATTCGAAATCTACATAGGGAATCTAAATGTTTCTGTGTCGAGTTGACATTTGGAGAAGAACGAGCAGGACTTTGCTTTCAAACGAAGAATCTCTATGTACAATTCGTAGGTAATAACGACAAAGTCCCATATCCAAGGTAGCTGCTACGACAAATAATATTTAACTTCTAGAAACTGTACGCTATGTTTGTATACCTACCTATTATCTTCCTTCTTATATATACATACTGACAATGCTATGTAAATAGCACATAGATTCATAGCGACGAAGAACTATCCTCGAATGTAGTAGGATGATAACAGTTAAGCAACGCAAACAAAAACTCACTCAGCTTTGCTATGAGATCAAGAGAGTGAGTTTATGTTGAGTTCAGTTGCGTTCTTCCTCGCTTTCTCTCTCTCCTGCACTCTTGTACAGTTTTATTTCCTATTGCTCCTCTTCTCCTGACGAAGGTAGGTAGGTTGGCGGCTTGCAGATAAAATGTTCACGAATGTCTTACACACAGTAAAATCCTCTAACTCCTCTTCACTCCTTGCTCTAACGCAAACTTTAATTACTTGCAACAGTCTCTTCGGGAGTTTAGTTCCCTTTCTAGGAGACTACTAGCATTCTCCGTACTAGTTTGAAATATTTTCTTCAGCTATACATGCTACCCACTGCCTTTGTTAACTCATGCAACATAACAACTGTCCTAAGTTACCTTATCCAATGTTAATGGGAAGTCTTTAGAGCTTCAACAATCCAAAATACCAACTCTATTGCTTATATTCTCGTAGCTACCTATATTTAATTTATCATTCTTGTTCGTATTTTATAATTTCCAAGCATTCTTTCCACTAACTGATAAGTCGTTTTGTAGGATTTGGATCTGCACACGTGTACGTGCCTTGAAATACTTTGAAAAAAAACAGTGATGTGGTAATTTAAATTCTTATACCTTTTGTAATTCTGTAATGTTATCTACAAACACACTGACCTAACGTGTGCTCTTAAGCATTATCTCATTAATATTTTAGGATTTAAGTATAAATGCTGTGTCTTACTATAAATTGTATACTGTTTCTGTTTACACTGTTATAAAATATATTCCTTTTAAGTTACTGATGGGTAGCCTAAGGTGTTACGGTGTATTTATTTGGCCCATATACTGCGCTAGGAAAATTGGTTATAGACATGAAACGTGAGTTTCTCAAGTAAATAAGATAATAAGATGAAAGATTATGGTCCTGTTCTGACTTATCTTTAGTAAACTGTTACTTTGTGAGTTAGGTAGTTACAGTTTGGTAAAATACTTTATGAAGCACTGCACACACTCATAGGATGCCCTACTAAATATTGTATACTAGTACTATGACCTTTCGCATAATATGAAACAGAAACCAATTAGTAATGCTATATTTCAACCTCAGGGTATAGAAGCGCATTTTGATACGCTGAACAGAGGCAAACTGGGTTAGCAAAATATGAACTTCTATCCTTTTCATTTTGAAACTTTTAGAACAGTCAAACGCGGTACAATATTATAGCATTATATCACAAAGAAATTGATGGTTAAGCATTTCAGCATAACTGAAGCGTAGCATAACATCAGTTCATGTACTCACGAACAGCACAGAAAAAAATGCCATATGGGAGATCTGTATTATACATAATGCTGCTATAGACAACTTTTATAATGCAGTAATCACGCAGTGAAATGTCCTGCATTTTTCGATGAATGTAATAAGTAGGGTATTATGGATATCATGATGTTAAACAATCATCATTTATTTTACCATTTTTCTATTGGTCCTTAATGACTCTGATTTAGAAGGTTCCTACTCACTTAATCTAACAGAAATAGATGGTATTAGATTTTGTCAAACTTATTTCAATAGTATTAATAGATTTCAGTGTAAACGATCTATAGTAAATATACGTTCAAATAGGATAATAAATAGCACTGGTGCGTTGTAACAACTTGTATACAAAGCACCCCTTGTGAACTTGAACCAATTGTATCACCAGGATTTACCCATGCACCCTAATGGCAATAAATGATAACTGAATAATTACGTAAGTAGTAATTATGGAATGAATGAGTCACTCAAAAAGAATACTTAAAAGTCAGCGAAGGATGCATCCATCAACGA
>JAAAYG020087656.1:14158-35987 GCA_009936455.2 Tomocerus minor | reverse complement strand
CCCTGCGATTTGCC
Organism: Tomocerus minor; assembly: GCA_009936455.2. Taxonomy (NCBI): domain Eukaryota; kingdom Metazoa; phylum Arthropoda; class Collembola; order Entomobryomorpha; family Tomoceridae; genus Tomocerus; species Tomocerus minor. The sequence goes on along the minus strand of JAAAYG020087656.1, from coordinate 35,973 downwards.
AACGCTAATCTGGCGGACCAATTGTTGGAAAAGCGCTGGCCCATTGAACCATGCTGCTTGGGTATATAGTTATACATAAAATATCATTCTTAAAGGGAAAACTTAAATTGACAAATTAATTTCTTTCCGTGACAGTTTTGTGCCAAATCACCGAGCGGAATGCAGATGCAAAACTGGATTCAGAGGAACGAATCCTTACGAAGCTTGCTACATCATTGGATGCAGAGCTAACTCGGATTGTCCTTCGGACAAAGCTTGCATTAACTCGGATTGTGTCAGTCCCTGTCTTAATAGAAACCCATGTGCCCCTACAAACTCTGAATGCATTGATCAAGATCATCAAGCTATATGCAAATGTCGCGTTGGATATGTTGGTATGTCGAATTTCTATGACTATACTCTCCTTACTCACACATACATTTACGAAATAATGATTTAATTAACAATATTTTTGAATATCTAGGTCATCCATACTTTGCGTGCGACCCAGAACCGCAACCTGAGTGTGTTGTTGACGGTGATTGTGCTAGTCAGTTAGCTTGTCTTGACGATACGTGTCAGAACCCTTGTAAAGTCATTGATCCCTGTACTGTACCTTCCGAGTGCCGTGTTATTGATTCCACACCGCTCCGTACTATGATTTGTCGTTGTCCTGATGGCTACGTCGGTGGTAGCAATGCAAATATAACTTGTCGACCTGTAGAGCCCATTAAGACGCTGGGATGTACTGCAGACCACGAATGTGATTCCCAACAAGCTTGTTTCAATGGTATCTGCAGAAACCCATGTCAATGTGCAGCCAACGCTCAATGCAAGATTATCAATCATAAACCATACTGCTCTTGTGAAGATGGGTACGAAGGAAACCCATTATATGGATGTTACCCAGGTAAGAATCTTTTACGCCCTTTATTTTATAACTAATTATTATCTACATAACGGAGCACACTAATTAATAATGTATATTTTTGCAGTTGGATGTAGAGCAAATTCAGACTGTCCCACAACACACGCTTGTGTCAATAGAAATTGTGAACCTGTTTGTGCACCATCTCCTAGACCACCATGTGCAGCCACAGCCACTTGTCATGGAATTGCACACACTGCAATTTGCAGGTGCCCTGTCGGCTCAAGAGGTTCGTAATTATTTCTATGATTTATATTTGAAGAGCTCCTTTTTGAAAATTTCTATTTATTCAGTTATTGTCGATGTACGCAATATTATTCCCTTAATTCACATTTCAATTTTTAATTTGGAAAATTTCAGGAGATCCACTTGTGTCTTGCATATCAATCGGCTGTGAAGCTAATGACGAGTGTCCTGGTGACAAAGCTTGTTATAATGGTCGCTGCGAAAGCCCATGTGGCATTAACGATCTCTGTAAAACTCCATCGGAATGTAGAGTGTATTCTCACAATGCTAATTGCACTTGTCCTCCTGGATTCGAGGGATCTAGAGGAACTAGCTGCCAACAGGGTATTTACTCCTTCTTCCTTCAAAATCTCTTTCTTTCCTCAATTATTTTCCAAATGACAATTTTGTGTGTCATTTGCATTGATTCGTTCATTAATGGGACGAAAGCCTTTTCTTTTCTATACATACTTCTAATTTTCTATCCGTCTTGATTCCACTTATTGATTTTATGTGTTATATACAGTCAAAATAGGATGTCAGGGTGACTCTGAATGTCCATCGGGACTGGCGTGTATAAACGCTGATTGTAAGAACCCATGCTACGAGGGGAAACCTTGTGGTATTAACGCCGATTGTAGAGTGTTGGACACTCTGCCTGTTCGTACTATGATTTGTGAATGCCTCCCTGGTTATCGTGGCGACGCCGCCATTCGTTGTAACTTACGTAAGAAAAAACGAGAGTTTATGTATTTCCCAGTTGTTAGTACTAATGTAACCCACAATGCTCTGCAATTAACCTGCAATACTTCAGAACAAAACCATAGCCAAGCTCACTACACACAAAAATAACAATCGACATCGCTTTCAAACTTGATCAACTTAAAAAAACAAATATGCATGCGCATTACATACAAACTTAGCGTCTGCCCTCGATCATTTTACAATTTTCAATGTCATAATTTCCTAAATTAATTTTCTACAGCACCTCCATGTCCCACCGAGAAAGGATTCGTTGTTGATGAGACCGGAAGTTGTATCTGTCCACCAGGACATGGTCTTGACGATGAGGAGAATTGTATACCATGCCCAACAGAGCAAGGTGAGAATGATAGTGAATTATTAAGTAATAGACACTAGTAATTTGACCCGTCCTTCGGACGGTAGCCCAATGATATAATCATATTTTTCTTTTTACGCGACAGTCTTTTTTTTTTGTTGTAATCTCTTATATTTCCCAATTGCTAAAAATTGCATTGAATGAAACGTTTAGGTTTCAAAGTTAACGAAAGAGGAAGATGTGTATGCGCAACGGATCGAGGAATGGTTATCGATGGAAATGGAAAATGTACTTGCCCAACGGACCACGGATACACTCTACGCAATGGACATTGCGAAATTAAGTCAACGACTCCTGCACCAGGATGTGAATCCAACTCTGACTGCGACAACGACAAATATTGTTATTTGCGTAATGGTACTTGCCAAGATCCTTGCCGCACCAAAGTCTGTCAACTGAGAGCCTATTGCGTTGCTGTAAATCACGAAGCTGTATGCTTGTGCCCTACGCAATATCCTGTACTCACCGAAAAAGGATGCTCTGGTATTTATCATCGGCGCTATTTGAAAAAAAAACTACTAATAATAAAGATAATTTGTCTAATGGTGTACTATGTATAATATAGCGGATCCAAACAATTTCCGAACGGACTTCCCGTCACCTGACATGACTGTGAATTGTCTGGCTGATGGTGTCCAAGTTGACATCATTATGGGATCTCCAGCACCATATGCCAACAATACTGACTTCAATGGGTTGCTTTACGTTAAGGGACACTCTAAAGATCCTCAGTGTCGCAAGTCCATCCAATCTGATGTCGGCCCTGTGGACTTCAAAGTTAAATTTGGAACTTGTGGCTTGATTCATGTTGATGTAAGTTATCAATATGTTAAAGTAGGTAGTATTTTAGTTTAGTGAATAATCGAAATACTAAATGCGGGTATATTTTATGTTTTCAGGGAGAGGCCGGATTTATTCTGGTTATACAAAAGCATCCCAAACTCGTGACATACAATGCTCAAGCGTACCACATCAAATGCGTATACATGACTGGAGAAAAGACAATTACGTTAGGATTTAACGTGTCGATGTTAACGACTGCTGGAACAATTGCTAATACTGGACCACCACCAACTTGCTCGATGAGGATCGTGACTGCCACTGGCCGTGACATCAGCTCAGCAGAAATCGGAGAGTCTCTCGTTTTACGAGTTGACGTTCAGCCTTCAACGATCTACGGAGGATTTGCCAGAAACTGCGTAGCCAAGACGATGGAAGGAGACGGAGAGAACGAGTATTTAGTCACAGATGACAACGGCTGTGCCACAGATCCTTCTATATTCGGTGACTGGGAGGTAGAACCCGATTCTCAAGTCCTCATGGCTCACTTTAATGCCTTCAAGTTCCCCAGTAGCAGCAGTATTAAGTTCCAGTGCAATGTCAGAGTTTGCTTTGGAAAATGTCAACCAGTAAGTGGCGTTTTCGTACCTAAATAATTTAGTCATTGGATTAAGAATGTAGTTCTAATGTGCATTGGAATATTTTTAGGTAAATTGTCGCGGACAGAACGCATTTGGACGTAGAAAGCGACAAGTATTTGACGACACACCAACTAGCCTATCGTCTTCTTCTCTTGACTCTGCTGTCGAGGGTCAATTGAGAGAAGAAGTCACAGTGCAATCTAATCCCATACTAGCCTTAGAGAGACGAGAATCCTCGCTAACTGATCCTGCTGAAGGTAGGAATTCTATGAACATTTTTATGCAAATGAATTTATTTGTGATTCCTAATTTGGGAGTAAATGGGATTTAACATGTGATGTGGTTTTGAATTGCAGCTCCACAAATTCAAAAGGAGGAGGTGTGTGTCTCCATGGTGGGCTTCATAATTTCCTTGATAATAACTGCTCTGCTCGCCTTAGTTGCAGTTGCAGTTGCTGTAAGCTGTTGGTTAATGGCTTATAGACGAAGACCTAAGTCAGAAGGGCCTCTTCCGCATCCGCCAGAGTTTCCGAACCCCTTATTTACGACGCCAGAACCTCTGGCTGAGCCCTCTCCAGATTATCTCTCATAGTCGTTATTATTATTAGGCCAACTTGCACCCGAAATATAATCATTATGTAGGTTTAGGATTATATATTGATTTTCCATGATATTTGTACATTTAAGCTTAGATCATTTTTGATACGGAGCCGTACGAACGATTACGAAGTTACTGATATTTATCAGCCCAAGTGAGAATTTCTGAACGTAGTTCAAGGTACACTGGCTACTTTGAAATGGGTTTGAAACTCTCAGTTGGGCTAAGTGATCCTGTAAATGGTGTGCATGTTTTTATATACGACGTTAGAATGTTTTTTACCAGGGAATGTTTATCTGTCAGCTCTTTGACTGTATGGCCTGTTGAAATATAAAATTGAGCGGCAAATCTCTCTTGTTCCCATACTTAAACCAGCATCAGGGTTTTGGGGTTTTAACATTCTCAGACAAACGAACTAAATCGCGTAGCTTCAAAAGAGACCAGACAATTTTTGCCATAATATTCTGTACGTTTATCCAGTCGCTCACGGTGTAGGGAATCATAATACCACTCACATTTTTACCTCCATTCAATCCAGTTGAAAATGATCAACATACAAACTTACATGCCTACTTGAAATACTCTGGAAAAAAAAGAACAATTGTCTCCACGTACGCTACGTACGACTACCACGAAATATTACGAAGTTACAGTTACAGATCTCGGACATTGTGATTCAAATTCAGTACACCAATTAAATACCGTACTACAATAACACAAAAACGGACTGACAACACAATAAATAGCTTTAAGTAGAACGTCTTTATGGTTGTGGTGACGCCACCCTTAGGGATGACCACCTCAAGGGCCTGTTATTATTCTCTTCTCCGACATTTATACAAGCTTTATTCTTCGATGCTGGTTTTCCTGTTAGAAATTCAAATGTAATCGGGAGGGATTTTCTATGGATCACATCATCGAAATAGTTTAGGAGGTTCTAACGCTTGTTTTGTTATTAATTTTTGTCATAGTATTAATATTGTTGTAGTGAACCATTACCCGAGTTGTTGTTGGACACTCATATTTTGTTTTTAATCGTTTTTATTAACAGTATTGTCATAATGTTTCGGTGTTATTAACTCATAGTTGTAATATAACTAGTTGTAGGTAGTTAGTTAGTTAATTAGTTTTAGTGTACCAGAAGGATGGTCGAATCCCAAATGGGACGAGTCTGATTGCCAAATATTCCCTTCGTACTGGCCGACATAAATTCGACTGCCTTTTGTTGCAGTACAGATCCCAGTGCCCCTTTATTATCGAAGAACTGCGTGCTTGGAAAAATCCTGTATTTCCACACACAAGACTTCACAAAACTTTATGTCCAATGCGTAGGGGTAATAGTCCATGTAAGTAATTATGTATGTAATGTACCTATAATACTTGTAGTTATGTATAAAAAATCCTGTTCAGGTGCGAGAGGACTTTGTTACTTTCTCATCTGCTGTGCTATATATTTGACTCTTATCAAACTTTAGGGAACGATTTTAAAACATTTCGCCATCTTTCGTATCGGTGGGTGATGGTCATCTTTTCATGTACTTGGTGTTGCGATATTGTAAAAATGTGAAGGGCTCGCGTGGCCATCCTCCCACGCTCCTCACACTTATGTATTATATAATGTGTATCCAATTTGCCGTCCACTTCGTACACATCCATTTCGGGAATGGGAATGTTACGGGATTTTTCTGGTGTTGTTATTTTTATATTAGATCTATTAGCAAGGGTTTTCCATTCTCACTCTGTCCCTACTCGTCTCTTCTCTTCTAATTTATCAAACATGCATACACATGTATAAATATTACGACACATTTCCAGTTAGCACATTTACTAAGTGTTAAACTACTACAAATTTGAATTGCCAAGACTTGACACTCCATTACTATTTGTAAATGTACTTTTATTGAAATTGTTCCCAAACTTTTTATACATTTTTATAAATGAAGTTGACAATTGACAACCAAGGTTGAATATAACATAGTTTAATTTGGTTATTATCATTTTCGCAACCGGCTTTACTCACACTTTTAAAAAGTTCTAACGAATTATAGAGTATGTACTATGTACGTAGCTTGTAACAAAAAACAAGGAAGGTGAGGTCAACTGCATACATTATATATAATGAAAAAATCGCCAGTTTTTGTGATTCATCAAGTAAAGTGCCTTTCTCGTTGATTAGTAATTAGTAATACATAAATACTTTAATCTTTAAGTCCCTGCCTCAAGTCTTACACACTCATTGTAACTAATCATTATTATTATTATTATTATATTATTATTATTATTATTATTAATTGTACACATGTATAACACAAATCTAATTGTTTTGTATGTGCAACTGTTGTCTTTAATAAAGATAATGTTTTTAATGACGTCTTAGAATTACTATAATTTATTCCTCTTAGCATCACAAATGGTATTTATTCATCGCCCCCATCATTTTTCATAATGCGACGGAAATATTCTTATTTTTATGCACTCACTAAATTATAAATATAAACTCAAACAACTCAACCTTCCTGAGCATGCATTTCCTCCAAATTATTTAAGCAGATAGTATGTCCTTCTATTTTGCCCACCTTAGACAAATTCCGTTTCTGTTTGCTATTGTTATCGTTGTTTACTATTTATTTCAAATAAATTATTTTATAATAATTCGTACATTAGCAAAACTGAGTTCGGGATGAACTGGTGATAAGTGGCATTAATTCATAGGCGATCACTTGGTTGTTTCCCATCTTTAATCTTATATCAACGTATTTTGCTCACCCATGAGTCAGATGCACGAGACCCAGACGGTTGATGCCATGTTGATGCTTGAAAAGGCGATGAACAATTAGGACAGTTGGGAAAACAGAGGAAATGTAAATATTAGAATTGCACTAGTCATATGCTAATAGTATGTCAACAAAATAGTTTGCATTTAATGATAATAAGTAGTCTGCAAAACGTGAGGTACCAAGTACTGGAAGGAATTTAAATCGGTGCGGTAGGATATGCTGTAAAGTAGTGGGCTGGACACATTGATAAAATGTCCCAAAAATTTCACAAAAAACTGGTTTACCCGTTGTTCTATGACAATGTCTATGCTTCTGTAGTTCTTAGAGAAGTTAATCCCTAATGTAATGTGAGGGGGGGTTTAAGATTAATCCTCCAAGGGGTGTCGTCATGCCTAATTTTCATATCTAATATTCTTTAGAATTTATAGAACAGAATAAAATTTAACTTATCTCATTTTGGGCTAAAACCGTAAAATTTTCGAAATTATTGTAATAAAATGTGTTTGGCTTTGCCCCCCCCCCCGAAACTGAGCTCTACATACAACCATATTTACATGATTACTTACTCACTTTTACTTACTTTTGAATGACCATTCATTTGTTTTGTTTTAATTTTCTTTCAAAATCTGGAGGATTTCAAATTTCGTCTGTCAATCAAGGCACTGGTCCAGACTCTGTAAAACAGTGTTGGGACTTCTTACCTCATGATGGCCTTTTAATACAAAATGTACCATTGTCTCCTATTTAATGCAGCTATATTAATGCAACATTATAGGCAATACTAATAAGGTTTTAATCATGAACACAGGACCTTGGATGTGCAATGAACCAAGTTTGGGTGGCTGAAGAAATCATTCAAATAGCAAAATATGCATAATCAAATCTAAAGATGATGGCCGCTGCCTTAAAAATATGGGGTATAATATTGATTTCCTTGATGCTGAGAAAGTCACTTTTAATTTAAGGCTTTCGCAAATTGTTTAGTTTTGCTGGTGCAATTCTACGAGGATGTCATTCGAAATGTCTAATAATTTGATTTTGTTAGGAAAAATATGCAAATATAGTTGGTCCCTTTAGAGAAAAAGGACAAAGCGACCCATTGGCGGTTAGAACCAACATACTGACAATTACTGACATGTTGTTCCCATCCCAAAATTTTCGGTGACTCTGCAAATTAAATGTATTCTCCTAAATAGTACTAAGCATCAAGTATGTATTACTTGTATATATAAACACAAATCTTTCCGAAAAACCAATCAAACTCTGTTAAAGAGTGATCACTCAATTTTTATACCAGAATGTAAAGAGTGCAGTTTGTTTAAATGTAAAGAATTGTCTATATAACTTTAGTACAGCCACTGCCATAGGATATATGAATGCAATGAAAAATGAAATGTTATTATATATACATAATGACTGTAAACTGCAATGCAAGCTTTAATGCAGAGTTGAATCAAATACAAACAACGAGTTATACAACTACTAAAGATATAATGCTACCTATGTGCTATTTATCCAAAAATCTTGCCATTGTTATATCGTGAAATGGATTGTCTAGTTAAGATTTGCATTAGGTAAAATAAAGTACTTATTAATGTTTAGCATACTTATTTTCTTTTGGTAACAATAATTTATTAACACAGATACCAATCCTTACTGGATTATCTATTCCTAGAACATAAACAAAGGTATTCGATACTACAATACGTACAATACACACCTGGTATTTTAGCACTTCACTCACAAAGATTATTTTTAGCAAAAGCATAAAGGCCAACTAACTTGATTTATATATCTATGAATGTTAATTCCATGTTGACATTCAAAGTTTAATGGAGACAAAGTGGTCTGGAAAAAATTTATCGTCCGGTATTGGAAGAGAAACTCCTTGTAAATGTTTGAAGTATCTTTCCAGACGGTCTGGTCCATTGAGATCTTCCTTCAATTTTTCAATAAAAAGAGAATCGAGGGATCTTATGTTTAATAGAAACTGAAACGTATTTATTTTTATTTGGTAGCAGTCATTATCATGGCCAGTCGAAAAAATATTTCTGGATATTTCAATAGATTTCATTGTAGGGAGATCTAACTTGAATAGGGTTTCGTTGGTCATTAAGCTTCCGTGAAGAATAAGCGTTTCAACAGTTTTTGGCAGTGTTTGAATATTGAGGATTTCCCAATCAAAGCGCAAAGACAATTTTTTCAGATGACGACAGCCACGAAACACGTTGCAATCAAAGTTTTTGACAATAGGTTCAATAATAATCATTCGAGTATTATGCTCAGCACAGGAGAAGTGGAAATCCTCCAAAGTGTCTTCATTTGCTAATATCACGGAAGAAAGGAAATCTTGAGGGACGAAATCCAAATATTCCCAATGAATCTTTTTAAGTGTCGATTGTGCATTCAGGAATTTCCCCCAATATCCACGAATATTAAATACTCGAGTATTTAGTTCTGAGTCAACATCCGACATGCATAATCTTAATTCGTCTAATTTTGGGATAACCGAGTTCTCTTTATAATTTCTGAGGTTATCAGATCTCTGGCTGTTCATTTTGATAGTTTTTAAGGATTGAGAGCATGCATGAAAAAATGTTACCAGACTCTTTAAGTCTTTCGTGTCGTTATCGGAGGAGCAACAGACGCTTTCTGAAATGTACGTTTTTAAGGAAGGAACAAGAAGCATACTCAAAATAAACTGAATATTTCTTTGAACTCGTTTTCGGAAAGTTGATCCCCAGGTGTTATAATCCAAGCGCCACTGAGCAGATACCTTTTGAGAATTTGTATTCGTAGTAAAACTAAGAGTTTGTAAAGATGGAAGGTAACAGCGCTCTTCATTGCAAATCCGCAAATCTTCCGTCGAAGTGATTAGCTCGCTCCTCCATAAAAAATCATCGGAAAACACCAATTCAGTTAAAATGGCGCGGGATGGTGGTGATAATTGTCTTTTCAAAAATATTGCATCTGATTCACACATAAAATGAATTCTCAGAGGAAAAGAGGCATTCAGCTCATTCAGCTTTTCATCTTCTTCCGGTTTTCTTTCAAAACATATCGACGAAGGTTTACGAATAGACTTCACGAACTCCCAGTTACCCTTTTCCTCAGGGGAAACCTTTATTCGCAATTCCCCCTCTTCGTTTATTCTTTTCTCCCATAAAGTACTCACTAATCGAGCTTCTTTCTTAGTTCTATCATCCAGATACTTCTCAAGAGTCCGAATAACCTGAATAGAGAGCCATAATTTGATTTATACCATTTAGCAATAGAACTTTTCAATATACAACACATGATGCATGTTGATTTACCAGAATTGGAGCTTGCAAAGGGTCCATTCTTTTTTCACTAGTCTCTGAAAAATGAATAGGTTAATAAAGATATTAACACAATTTAACTTCCTGTCTTCTAAAATTATTTCTTGTCGACGTTCTAAACTGTTGAAAATAATAGATGGCTATTGTACTTGTACTTTACTTTACACAAACAAAGGATAATCACTACGTTTGTATTTTTGCGCGTCAAGTTGTAAGAAAACAAATAAGATTGAATCAAGGTTAAAAACATTCCAGCTTTCATTCCAACCATGAAATCATACATTTGATACTAAATGTACTAATAAACCAGATAAATATATTTTGTATTTTGATGTCAAAAAGTCTTTAAAATACAAAATACAATTTTTTGAACTCTCAAAATTCAAAATACAATTTTTTAAATTCTCAAAATACCAAATGTATTTTAAAATACAACATTTAAAATATATGAATTTTGCCCATCTGTGAAAAGCTGAAATTTCAGGGATAAAATTTCAGAAAGTGCAGATGCTGAAACTTTTCCTTGTCACAGACAATTATATGCATTGTTCCCATAAAGTATCTTCCAATACTTAATAATGTTTGCAGTAGCCGAGTAAAGTAAACAGTAGACAAAGAAATTCATTAGACAGATTTTCATGACAATAATAACATAAGTATACATTACAACAGAATTATTAGACACCCAGACAAGCTTGTTGTTACTCCGTGTCCGTTTTCTTATTTTCTTGCTACCTGAGAACGCTATATAATAACTGTCGTTACTATTTTTACTTTGTTGTAACAAACAGCCAACAACTATACGGAAGCCACCATGGATTCTCCCCTCTGAACATTTAATTATACTGTCTGCGTCCCCACAGCTACTATGTAGATGGTTATTACTTGATGAATATGATTTTGTAGTTGATAACCATGAATAATTTCTTTTCATACGGCTGCGGATGCCTATACAGAATTACAGACTATAATTGCTAATGCCCAGAAGATCTTTATCTGTGAACTTTAAACTACATGGTGAAGGTACCGAAATGAAATATTTACAACTTATAATTGACTTATATGAATAAATTCATAAGAAGTTGTAGACAGCACTTCTAATAGTTATTATCAGACGTAGGTGCTTACGTATTTGGAAATACTGGGAATACCTGTTATTATTACCATTCTGACTTTTACTTGTTAGGATAGAGGATAGAGCATAGAATTATAATATTGTAGGAAATATGTAAAGTAAATAGCTTTCCGTCTCTATATGCTCATGCTGCTGAGCTGCCTTTGCTTCTACTATAAATAGTAGAGTCAAAATCCCTGTTAGTTGGTAGAAATGGATCCTATCAACAAATTTCGCTATAGCTTTTATTTCAGTTGATATATTATAAGGATTTTGTTTTGTTCAAATACATTATACTGCTATCAGCATCCATTTAGCATGTAGACAGCACCCAAGAGCCCCGGATTAGTTATATTTATTTTTAAAGTCTACATATAATAATATTGCGACGGAAGAACTGCTGTCATTTCATAGTCTTCGCTCGTCGTTTAAACTTGTTTTGCTCTGTTTGACTTATTGTTAGATTTATTGTGCATAACATCAAGGTTATAAGCTTAAGACAAATACAAATATTTAAAAATAGTGAAGAAAAGAAACTGGTCTTTGGTAAATACTTGAATATCCTGCTTGTGCCGATCAGAATGAGCACCAGAAATAATAATAAGTGAACCACGTTTGACTTTTGTAAACGATCAGAAATGTGCTTTTAAGATTTCCCCTTTTCATCTCCATCATAATTTCAGGAGATAGTGATTAATTGTGCTGTTTTAATTTTATTGTGAGTTAATTTCCATTGATTTATCATAAAATCAGTAAAGATGAAGTTACGACTGCATCACATTGAAATGTGCGTTAATGATCCCGAGAAAATCCTCGGTATTTTACGTAATCAATTTGGATTATCTTTGGTGGGGCAGAGAGAAACGAGACTTTGTGATCAATTGGTTCTCCAAATGGAAAAAACGATTTTTGTGATTACAAAGAGGAAAAGTGTTAACAATAATGTAGAAGATTCATTAGTCCAAAGTGAAAACATCCTCAATGAAGTGACTGATGAGCCATGGACGATTTTTTGCTGTAAAAAGTATAACCCTGTAACACACGTAGATTCAGTTTTTAATATTGCACTTGAAGTTAAGGATTTGTCGGAAACCCTCTCAAAAATAACTCAGATGGGTGGTAAAATAATTCGCGAAATATCCCACATAGATTGTTGTTGCGGATTTATAAAATATGCAATCGTTGGATCATGTTGCGGAGATGTAGTGCACACACTCATTCAGAAATTTAATTGCAATAAATGGTTTCTTCCTGGATTCTCAAGAATTCATTCGAAACCTGCCGACAATGTCTCACCCGATAGCGCAATATCCATGTCGCATTTCGACCATGTAGCACTAGCATGTCGGGTCGGAGAAACAAATGAGATAATTCAATGGTATGAAAAGGCGTTTGGCATGAAGAGATTCATCACGAATAGGTACCGGTTGACTGCACATTACAATATGAAAAACCTTTCCAAATGAGGTGGTTAAATTACTTTTTGGGTTAATTTGGTTCTTTTTAATTCCAGACAAGACTCAGAAGAAGATGGGCTTGTGATTGGGGATGATGTAGGAATGAGACTTAAAGTCTTAGAATTTTGGAAATGCTCTGAGTCAGGATTGGCCTCAACATGTGAAAGTTCTGAAAAGGATCCCTGGGAACCTTTAAAAATTGTTGTTGCAGAATCTCTTCCTAATATCAGTAAGACATACCTATTACGCTTTTGCAACTATAAGTCTCGATATTTCTCTTGCTTCATTAAGAATTTAAAATGTGTTTGACGAATGAAATGCCAGATACTTAACTATCCAATCGAAATCGAAAATAAACCCAAGGCTACAAATTTATATGGCTCTTGAAAACCTGAACATTGTTTGGAGAATTTCGGACAATTTTTAATTGGCCGAGGGTCTCAAAATAACTGCAAATCATTCAATAGCCAATATTAGATTCATAATCAATTAGAATTTAATTTGTAAGCTTGTAAGCAATGTAATTTAACACAATAGTCTCTTTATGAACAAATGTTTCCAACTCATAAACTATGTTTCACAATCTCTAGATAGATTAATCAAATTTTCTAAATTTAAAACTGAATATATAGAAATGTCCCTGCTTAACACTTTCTATCAGATATTTACATACTCCTATCTCTGGTCTATATGAAACCAAGTAGTTATACAAACAATAAGTTAGATATGGTAAGTTAACGAAATTAAGGCTAAGCATGTCATTGCATGTACAGCTTTCCATGCTCTCATACATTACTATTTTCTATATTTAAACACCCTTTCTCTATTTAAAGTGGGGCGAGTTAATAAATAAATCCGTTAGAATGACGATGAGGGCAATATGGATAGATATAAATGTGATTGTCTATATTCCTTTGTAGTGCTTTTGTTCTACCGTAATATTCAGTATACTATCCTTACCATCACTTTACAATTATTTGCATGACAACTGCTTTCATAGTGTTGCTATAACCTATTGCAATTTATTTGGTTGTGATAGTAATATTTTCTTCCCATTAACGTGTTATTTATTTTTCTCACATTGACCGAATGAAATGAGCTAAATCGAAAGCCAAGTAATTGTTAATTACAATGATCTTCATTTGATTTTTAATTTAGGTAACACACAAATAGAAAATTTTATTCGAGACCACGGTGGCCCAGGTCTCCAGCATGTTGGACTGCATACTTCTCACATGGTTGAAACGGTCGCTTCCATGTTTGCTAAAGGAGTCAAATTCCGACAACCACCTCCAACCTACTATACATCAGTAATACAACTCTTTCATCCGAGATTGGCTTCTATTAAGAAATCGTCAATTAAAAAGCGTTTTTAGTTGATGCTAAGCTCCAAAACTTCTAAACAAATAATATATTTTTACTTGGGAGGACACTGTTGATTTTTACATTCGAATAGGAGATCATGCAAAAATGTGTTGCGTATAAATAATAATACTCGGATATAGCAATCTTCCAGAATATTTAAAAACATTTACACAACTCGCTAAATAACCGCAGAATTTATAATGTCAATTTAGCAATGACTCCTTCATGAGTGAAGATGTTACTTAGCATTAATTTTCTTCTAAGAGTCATTCCGTATGAAATTCAAAAATATTCAAAGTTAATTCGTTTGTTGTACATGTATATATAATATGACGTAACTACTCTATTCAGGTGGGACAGTTGCACGTAATTCAGTCAGTTGGAGAAGATGTCGAAATGCTTAGCAAATACGGTGTACTCCTGGATGATGAGGCCGATGTCTTTAATGAGGAAGATGAGACTCTCAAATCTAAAGCAATGTAAGTATTGATGTCTTTCAGACACAATTCACATTTTTATAAACTGAATGATATTAATGAGACATTATACTACAGAGATAAATATATTACAAAAGTATCAATATTGAAAAGTAACGATTTTTTTTGTTTAGGTATTTAATGCAAATCTTTACTTACCCCATTTTCGACCGGGATACATTTTTCTTGGAAGTAATACAAAGAAAAGGAGCTAAGGGTTTTGGTGTCGGCAATGTGACAGCATTAGCTCGCTCAGTTAATGCTTATAACCTTCAACAGAAGCAGCTGAAAGAAAATGGCAGTTCTGGCCCTTCCATCGCGAATGAATGCAACCATTAGCCATTAATATTATTATTGTTATTATTAATTACATAAAAAAGCTTCATACTTCCGCTTCCGCAGTCCATTCTATTTTCTCGTAGAGTTCTAGCCAGAATCAAAATTAATAAACTATGATTATAAATATCCTACCATATTCACTATACAGTACTTGTTAACAACTCGTTATTGTAAATAATATTTCAAAGACTTGCTTGATAGTAAATACCTAGTGCCACAACTAATGAAGCTATTAGACTGCATTCAAAGATGTTGATAGTTATCAAATCTAATCTTATTATATGGTAAAAATGTGCAGAATAAATTCTCATCTATTCAATTTTGGAATGTAGAGATATACACATTTCTGTTGGTCACATAAAGCTGTGAATAAATAACGCTGATTATTGCCATTTAAAAATTCCGTCAAGATTAATTACAATTTCCATAAATTGTCCAGTAGCACCCAGATCCAACCTATAATTGAAAAGTGTATGTGTGTGGCTCAACATATCTTATTTTCATCTGTAATCTATACATTTGCGGTCAAAATACCTACTTCATGCATCCTGATATTGGTAAAATATTTTACACAATTTTAGTCAATATTTAATTCCAAAATAGATTAATATATTTAAATTAATGTGTCATTTTCCCTATATTAATGAAACGTGTCATTACGAAGCACTACCAGCATAAATATGGTATTGGATGGCCATATTATCTTGAGGGAAATGTTATTCATTTTTCGAAAGGCTTGTTGGGAAAGGATTAAATACTAGTGGATTACTTTGTTTGCTAAGTATTTATTTATATCAATGATGACTCAATATTTTGGAACCGGATTTTTCAAATAAGATCATGTTATATATTATGTAATGTATAGATTTAATCCTTGACCATATGAATGTCATGATACTACAATTCATCTATATAAGACCGAATTTGGGCTGGTTCAATACTGGGTTTTAGGCCAGTTTCAAGATGACGAAAGTCGGGGCTTTTTTATTAGCTAACCTAACCCAATTACATTGTCCGTGGGGGCAATTGTTTTTAGTGATTTTTGCTTTCTCCAAACGGAGTTTCGTGAACCTGAGGGACAACCCAAAAAATAATGCACACCCTACGTTCATACGCTGCCACATCATGGGCAGATGCGTACAAATAAAGATGCTGAGTAGTAAAATAGAGTAGCAATAGTAGCAGGAGGCAGTTGAGGATGGAAATGAAAGTGAGGGACTAGATAGTGCCTCAAAAGAAGAATATCAGCGCCTCAAAAAAATTAGTTTGAGAAGTCCGAAGTGCCAGAAGTGAACTGGACGGAACAAATATCCGTGAAAGAAATCAAAAAAAATAATAAAACTATTTTAACGGATTTCTTGCGCTGCATTATGTCTGAAGAACGAAGCGGCGAACTAGGAAATAATAAATTTTTTACGGTAGGAAGTCATATTAAATGCCGTTATCAAGGAGGTCATGTAGAAGGGGAAGTTGCCGCGTTTCAAAATAGTTCCCGTCTTCTTGTTATCCGTAAGTCACCCATTTTCCAAATTTAAAATTTTCTATCGTTAGGGTTGTATAGTGCTTGAATGAAGTGCATGCATGTTAATTAAAACTTTTAATTCAGGTGCCGCGGCGTCTAACGGAAAAACTTCTTCAAACGACGTGTACGTCATCAACGCTGACTGTGTTGATAAAATTAGCGTAGATGACAGACAGGCCGCCGAAGTTTTAAGACCTATTGACTTCCAAAAGGTATAGAATTCCACAAAGTCCTATTTAAGTAATGTTTTTGAAAATCGTCTTTTCAGTTGCTTATATTCGAGTCTACAAGAAGCAATGTAGATTTCAGTGTGGTAGTTAATCTTGGACCATAACTTGATGTGTGTCGAATGGAAATATTTCCCAGACTCAATTGAATCTCGAAACCTTAAATATGATTCTGTAATTGTTTAGCTGGAGAAGAGGCGATTAAAATCAACTGGTCTTAAAAAGGCCCGAATCCGTGCTCTTTCCGCAGACGTTGCTCCGGAGGGGCGTAAACTTTTCCTGGCGATTACGAAGACGTAAAGTTTTATTATAATATTATTATTACATCTTTAGGTTGTAGGCCAGTTTGACGAAAGTTAATTTGTAGAAAGGAACATATTTACTAACGTAACCTAACCTTACCTAACCAAACGGTCAATGAGTATAGCTAATTTTTGAGTAGTTTCTGTTTTCGCCAAATTGGCTTTCGTCAAAGCTGTCGCAAAGCCACTTTATTCTATGTATATGACTCAGGATTTAAATTCCAGTAATTTTTTTGAATTTAGGATTGATGAGGTTGCTTGGGACGGCGATAAAATTCTTGTGTTGAATGAAGTTAAGATATCCCCTCCGTATCGCGTGGAGGATGTTCAAGGGGACAAAGAAGCATCGGTTGTTCATGTGCGAAAAATTGTAGACAAACACTGGAAAGAACAGAGTACTAATCCTGGAGGTCTTTAAGCATTTTTGGATTAATAGAATTCAAAGTCAAAAAAAAGATTGGCAGTTTAAATTATGAGCAAGGTTTCAACACCCCATAATAGGCTGGGGCTTATTAATCGACGCTAATATTAATTTCGTACTATTACGTGCATTTTTTTCTCTTTTTGTATTCATATTTGCACCATATAGCATTTCATGATTAGATTACTCTTATTGTAGCCCAATAAAACTTAGTTATTATTTTTTGAGTGCATGTATAAGCGCTGTTTTATTTCTTACACCACGTTATTACTATTATGCATCCCCGATTTTTAACAGTGTTTAGTGATCAAGATAAATAAGTAGGGGAACTTAGAAAGAGAACTTTAGAATTTGCACTGAAGATAGTCGTTGATAACATTAGCATTTATTTAGGAATCCGTACGTTTCCAAAACCCTAGATCACAGGCATACCCAATTCGATAAGTACGAGTTTTCATTAGAATTTAGAAAGGACACAGTAATAATTATTGTGGCCTCAATTATAGTGCCCCTCAATTATAGTGCTCAATTATATATATATATTGTCTTCCAAAAGATAGGTAATCTGCTTTCCGGAGAAGTCATACTTAAATGTCAAAAATAAACAAAAATTAAAGTTCACAGTTTGTCAATAGTATCCATATAATAATACAGTGCAATTGCTATAATAATGTGCAAATATTTGCATAACTATGTTATATCTCCAGTGCTTGCTTTATAAAAATAAGGCTCCTGTTCACTTCTAGGAAAATAGCTATGCAAAATAGGTATCTGAACCGTGAAATCACTCAAACCGTGGGTAATAAAAAATAAAGCTAGGTATATGTCTCAACATTATTATTATACATGAAACAGCTAGGAATATGCAGGTTAGACGAATCGTTAATTGTCGTGTTTATAAATTGAACATTAATTACTGTGGTGAATATGCAATTCCCCTATGTTACTAACTGATAAGAATTCAAGGGTTGTACATGTCCTATGAACATTGTACATCAAGTACTATTTGAATCAATAATTAAAAAGTATTGGCAGTCACCATTTACTGGACTCGCCCTATAATTTATCATTTTTATGGAGGACAATTTTCTCACATGGATTTTGAAAATCACAGTAGGTACTAACGCTAGATTTTCACATAGGGAATATTAAAGGACGGTATCTGATATTGAGTGAAACCATGGGATGATGCGACGTAGTCTAAACTTTCAAATTATTTAAATTTTTTGACTTATATAGTTTGAAAATTTGCATTGAAATTTTTGAGCTTCAATCGGACGATTTTTTGACTTGACTTGGAAGATTAAACAGACAGATGTGGATAGGGGCATATGAAATTTTCACGCTAATTCTACAAAAACCTATATGAACAGTCACATCCAGTTGAGTCCGATGTGACAAAAAAATTATATTTCTTTTACCCATCTATCCCCTCTATCTCAATTTGGTCGTTACTCAATACCTCATAATGTCCTTTTACAACTTTTTACTAATAAAATAAGATTAGTTTTTTAAGCACAGCGTGTTTACTGCAGATTGACGGTTATCAATTTATGAAATTATAAAATGTTTTACACCTATTTCAATTTTACAGAAAAATAATTTATTTTTCATGTTTTAATTTGAATTTAGCTTTATTAGAGTGACTGGTTGGCCATTCAACTCAACATAATATGTTAACTATCAAAATCAGTAGCACAACCTAATACAATATAGAGATAACAGGAAAATAAGCCAATTAACTTAAATTATTAGACGAGTCAACACTGATTAATAAGTTAGGTTAACACAAGGGAAAATTATTTAAATAAGTTTACTGGAGTAAAATACATTTACTCCAGAAAATAATGGACGGTTTATAAATATTTTTCAGAATATTTTTCCAATATTTTGTTGTTCTTAAATATATGTGTCAATGGCTATCAAATATGATCTGTAAACGGCGAAACCTTTTTTAATGGTTAAATATAGTCCTTAGTAATTTGTAGGAATGTTTGTTTCAGGAGTCAGACATTTGAGGCAGAACCGCCAATGGCAATTAGGAAACTCTGAAAAAAGAATTTAAATCTGGGGATTTAAAAAAATATTCCTGATCTTTAACACGTCGTACAGGAACTACATAATAATTATTGTAGGGGGTTATAAAGAAGATTTGACTTCTAGGCATTTTCATTGAAAAGGAATCCCTTTATTTAAAGTGCGTTTCCTATTTTTGGTATGAGTTTATCGAAATAGGTGAGGCCAATGTTCAAAATGTTACTTACTGCCTACAATATGTTTCAACCATATTTAAATTATTTCCTGGATTTCATTTTACATCCTCCGATGTTAACTATTTTTCGTTGGATTTATAAAACACACAAACGAAGAAAATAATCAAAAAATGGCTGAAACACATTGTATTAGCAAATTAAACATTTGTGACTCCTTCAATTTTTTCTATCAAAACAAGGATGAATTTTGCAAAAAAATATCTCCTTTCAATCTAAATACCTAGAATTCAAACCTTAATTTATGATTTCCTTAAAATAACATCAAAATTGTTATTCTGCTGCCGACGATTTCAGAAAATATCATAGCAAAAGAAGATTGTTTAAAATAGAAGAAAGGACCGATGAAAATTTTAACTGTTGGCAAGATTCAACCACTTTCCGTACAAATGGATTGGTATGTGTTTCCCAGGCTTTGAGTATATAACTGGATTGAGTGTAAATACCGCTGGCTTGAGGAATCAAGATCATCATCTCCACAATCAAAACAACGAAAACGAAAAGCATTGCGGCATTGATAGGCATTCTTATTATACAACTCGTTCAAGTTTTGATAGCTCATAAATATAATTTGGGTTACCAAAATATCCTTATGGATTTCGGCATAGCAACTTGTGTGATCACGAAAATTGGACAGCAGATAAAAAAACTTTAATTATGACAAATGATATTTAATTTTTGTCCGTATATTATCTACAGTAAAGTTATTGTGCATTAGCGGGGCACACACAAGAACAATGAATTTATACGGAATCGTATGGGTACTTTTTTAATTGATCAAAATTATGGAATATAAATAGTACTGTGACGAAGTACTAAAATACTTATATGTATATAGCAACATTGGAAGAAGTGGGATGCTATCTCGATTTTATTTTTTTACCAGTAAAATGATTTACTGTTTTTCGCTTGATCATTTACTGATTACTATTTTAAAAAGAATGCATAGATATATTTCCGACTAAATTTTTCGATGTTCAGAAAATCGAGAAGAATTTAAGTGATTCAAAATGTGACCTTACTACATTTTGTGGAAATAATTTAACTTTTACAGTGTTAGTACACCATTGTAAAAACCGCTAGGTGTATACAGATAGTAGCTTCTTACTTTGTTTTCTTTGTATTTATAAACATTAACTAATTCAGAAATGATCCATCATTAAAAAAAGAAAAGTAGCCCATGAAGCGGATCATTAGCGTCTGCTTATTAACTATTATGGGATGTTAAGGTGTTATCTGTTATAAGCGGCGACCACATTCTATGAAGAAGAAGTGTGATCAGGGAACAGGCCACCAAGATTCGGGCCAGTTGCAAAGTGCTAAGGTGTAGTTGCCAAGGCTCTGTGAGACAGTATACCTTGCGACAAGAATTTTAAAATTTTCCCATAAGGATTCTAAATGTCGCTTTGCCTCCATGGCGTTGAGTGAAATTTTCCAGCCCAGATTCCGTCAGTTTGGGGAAACGTACAAAGCTGTAAAAACTAACAAAAAAGAGGAAATTTCATAGGGCACAGGCTTCTGACTTATGCAACATTTTTTTCTAAATATGTTATAAAAATCGAAATGCATTTTCAATGAATTACCTCCACTCCAAAATAACCCAAATATAACCACAAAAACCCAAAACAGAATTTTATTTTTGAAAATGTTGGAAACTGGGCCCTCAAAAAGTATTATCAGATTTCAAAATTTATTTCATTGCTTACATTAAGCCGTTCTCCTTGATTAATGGCTGAAAATCATGTCAACCCCTCCTTAATTATATAACCTAGCGCCAAGTATTCTGCAATATTTAATACGTGCATGTACTTCTGTACTGTGGTACATAGTAAAAGTCCATGAATAAATTATGTACTAGATAGATCTAAGAACATAATAACTATCTTACAGTGTTGGAGCAGGAAGGGTGGTCTGTAGACTTGGGGTTGGCAGGGAATATAGTTGAATCAAAAGT
>JAAAYG020087655.1:0-78740 GCA_009936455.2 Tomocerus minor | reverse complement strand
CGGCAATGGAAACAAACTTACAAAAGAACAACTAGTAACAAGAACTAAACTCCGGCAAGAACAACCGTCCGCGATTCTACACACTCTCTGCTCTGCTATAGTAAATGCGTTCAGGCACTAAGTCCTCCTATGTCCGTCCGTCGGTCTGCTCTAACAGAATTTCTTGTAAATACTTATGTCCTCTAGAAGATTCTTTTTCCCTCTCTCACTCACTATAGCATTACGACGAAAAATAGATAGAACAAGAGTGGAAAATCAGAGTTTAACTTTAGCTGAATTTCATGTGAGAGTATAGGAGAATTCCTGTCTGCCTTTATGTGCAAGTAAGTGAAGGAAGCGAGTATCTGAAAGTTTAAGTAAAGTATGTCCTGCCTAAGCAGTACATGACAAACTACAGAATAAGAAGCTCGAAGAGGATGAATGTACATACACACATAAGTGTGTAGTGAGTAGTCGTCGAAAAGAGAAGAAGGTGTGTCAACAACGTGGACAAAAACATTTTTATCACGGCATGAATGTGTCATTAAACGTGGAATGCAATTAGACTCCACTTCGTCAACTCGGGCACTAACATCCACCAGCAATGGAATGGAATGGAATTGACATGACAAAACAAAATAGAGAACATCCCTTGATAGCTCTTCTCCTACTACTACTATTTCTCGTCAACTAACTCGCCAACGATGATGATGTGAGCATATCCTTCTTAATTCCTACTTACTCCAATATCTCCACCATTCGACTCTACTAATAGGCGAATGCTGTTCCCACTCCGTCTTCCATGTCATTTCACCATTCCTAATACAAATAGCTACCACTATAGTACATTTTCCAGTCATTTACATTGTATTCTGTTGTGAGTGTGTGCTTTGCTGTTGTCCATGCCCACCCGCCACACAGCACAGCTCTTCGTATTTCAGTTGAAAACTATTGGAAACATTCATAAGAAGAGGATGGACAATTTCCCTATAAAATCCATGGCACTGTGCGTTGTGTTTTGAAGTTTGAAGTGTAGTTTTGTAGAAGAATAGAGGAAGAGGATTCATTGCATTGCATTTGAAATCTCATACTCATGAGTAGTTATGTCCTATAGCACTTATGCTTACGCTTACGATGCATTACTTTAGTGGAGAAGCCGCTGATGGTTATCTCTCACTCTTCTCCTCCTGAGAAATGAAGAACTGTTTCTTCTTTCTGCTTGTGCTCTGAAGAAAAGAAGTCCTTCTCTTCCCTTTGTATTCTAATGGTAATAATAATGTAATGCCTCTTTACCTACCTGAGAGTAACTACTTATACTTATGTACACACAGGTAGACAGAGAGGAATACCGATATACATTAACAAATAGTTTCTCTGCCGAAAAATATATCGATACATAATATTCATGGAGCTATATCAGAGATATATAAATAGGTGTATATGGACATTTGTTGTTTAAAGTCACCTTTTCCCTTGGATTCTAACTTTATCCACGCATTCGCTGTTTTGTTTTTCTAAATAAGTTGTACGTGGATTATAGGAAGTACTATTAATACGACTTTTCGAGCATTTCGACCATAGATAGGGCTGAGAAGTATAAAATCAACTATAGCATTGTTAAATAAAGGGGGATATGTATAAATATAGTAGTTGGTGGTGGTGAGTTTAGTGGTACTAAGGAATCATGGTGGTTGATTCAAGGAATCGGGGCGGAAGAACATTCTCCCATAAATTGTTCCCATAAAATCATAACCCTTCAAAGATTTCCTTCTTGAATTCAATTTTCTCGAGGTAATTGCCCACACAGTCATAATAAGTGAGAGAGAGACACAGACGCAATTCCAAGAAAAGTTAGATAAGAGGAAATGGCTAGAACTGGGATGTTGAGCACAGAGAGATAGTATTTGCTTTGGCTCTATCGTTAGCTCATGTCAGCAAGGTAAAACTGAAAGAAATCCCTGCCTACTTAGCTGTGCATGGAGAGATAGCTATTGGGCTTGCTCGTTTTCTCTGTCTATGTGTGTGTGTGTGTGTGTGTGTGTGTGTGTGTGTGTGTGTGTGTGTGTGTTCAGTTGAGTTTGTCGGTCGGATGAACTAAAGCAAACGAAGCACCTGGAGTGAAGTAGAGTGACTGGACTAGCTTTATTGTTACCTCTGCTCTTCCTAAATGTTTTACTTAAGCCCTGGACTAAATATGAATCAAGTGAAGACAACTATTAAATGCTGTGTACATATATTATGTAATAATATTTATTTATAATATTCTACTTAGCTGATGCGATGGGTTGCTGTGTGTGTGTGCCTGCTGCCTGGACATGGACTTGTGCTCTTCTGCTCCACTGGATTGACTAACTGGAAGGAAGATCTGTATAATAATAGTCTGTATTAAATGTGTATTGTTTGGATGATTATGAGCGTAGGTTACGTTGTCGTGTTCTCTTCTCTCTCACTGAACTCATCTGAAAGCTCTGGAGTTGAAGTCTGAGTTAAGTTTAACATTAGATAAGTTACTAAAAGAAGTTTTTAATGTCTTGTGCAGTAATATGAGCATGCTCTTTACTTCTCTCTCACATTAACTCTTCTCTATCTGAACCTATCTATGCTGACTTAGAAAATAAAGATAATAATTTAGGTATATTATATGTAACTACATGTTCTTATCGCGACTATATCATGTGCAAGTGGTTGAAAAGACCAGGAACATGGTATTAGAGCTACAGATAAATACTAGTGCACTTTCATAGATATATCTTTATTATGTAGCTAATGTAAAAAAATTGGAGTTACATAAGTTAAGGAAGGAGAGCTAGGATATGGATCTCCTACACTAGACTCTTTCTAAGCGATGAAATGTAGGCATAAGGCAGCCAGGCCAAAAAGTGAGCTGAAAAAGGTAAAAGGAACTTGAGTGAGTTTGGAGTTAAGGCAAGTCAAGTAAAATATGAATATGGTTTGCTTAGGCTTCTTCTTCTTCTTCTATCTCTTATGGTATGTATGTGTTGAGTAGTTGAGCAGCTGGAGGCTTGCTAGCCTCTTGCTTTGCCTTGCCTTTGCTTTGCTTTGCTTACGATTAGTGGAAAAGAGAAGACTCACATGAAGTTGCTGCAGGTGCGTCAAGGACCGCTCGAGAGGAATGTCACGTACTTTATGCATCTCTAAATGTTCGTGGGCATTTTTATTCCTTCTTGACTTCACTTGCCTTTACTTATATCTTTTAGGCAACTATAGCTCCTCGAATAACGTCCTACCTACATACAAATAATATAAGTAAGTCCGTAGTAAGTCCGTACACCTTATACACTATCTCTCTCTCTCTCTCTCTCTCTTCAACGCAACTTAATATACTCACATTTGTTTTTTATAGCTGTTCTTTAAGTCGAAAGACTCTTTATATATTTTACATCATCATATGATGCTCTTGCCTCAAAAGGAAAGCTTTACTCATTTTCATCTTGTTCCTTTCAATCTTGAATCGTCGCATCCTGCATGTCCATGGAATGGATGTCCTACCTCCTATATTATATACTATAGGTATACTATATATGAAACTATTATATATTAGAGTTCCTATTGCTGAAAACGAAGAACAAATAACTGCATGACTACTTGAATATTCTCTTTCCAGCCCAGTTAGTTAGAAAAGAGAAGTAAATTACAGAAGAGCCTCCTTTAACTCATTGTTAACTTTATATTTGAGAAATGGAGTGTGGATGCCGCTACATGATGATGAGCACACACACAGATAACACACTGACGGGAAGAGACTTTTGAAGAAAAGAGTAAACTGGATTATGGGCTTGGTTGGACATGACATCGTATTGTCCGACAACCATATTCATATGGAATAAAATGAGGTTTTCGTCGTAGTAAATTACATAAAGGGATTTGCCTTTTCTTCTTCTCTAGTGTTTCATTAGAGATTTGAGTTGAGGACGGGAGTTTAGGTCTGAAGATGAAGGTATTTATTAAGAGATACCTCTCTCTCTCTCTCTCTAACTGGTATCTATCAGAATAGGGTACCTAAACAGTAGGAGGTATAACTTTGATCTACGCAATAGAATAGGATAAATAGTGTGGATTTATTTTCTCTATCTGTAATGATACGAAAAAGATGAGGGAGTTCTTTGGTTTCGTTTGGGAAGCCGAAAAGACTTGAATGAATGGGAAGATGTGCACGTTGTTTGCTGAAGACGAGTGTAAGGAGTTTAAGGAGTATAGTATGACACATGCAGGCTGTACCTGGATTGACTCGACTGCAACTTTCCTTGCCTTTTGGATGATAAATAGAGAAGAGGAAATAAGACTCGGCAAGAGAGACTAATTTGTAGGCAAAAACAAAAAGTTGGGTTGTTCGCAGGAAAAGACAGAGACTTTGACTCGAGTTGACTTCACCTGCTTTGTTCTTGCCACAATATTACAGGGCATAGAGAGACACGATGCCTTATAGACTAGACTATTTAGACACATAGACATTCTCACAGTACAATTCTCACTATAAGACAGACAAGACAAAGAGATGATGAGGAGAGGAAAAGAAAAGAGAGAATGTTGATCATTGATTGCGTGATGATGATGAGGAGCAAGTGTTTTTCTTTTGCGTGCAATATCCTTTTCGTTAACAACCAAGGAGCTAGCTCTAGCATCCAATCTCGCCCATTCGGGAAAAGTTCAAAACTACAAAGAAAGACGCACTCCGCCAACAGTTACACTCAAAAGCCAAAACTTTTGTTCACAGACACTCCTGCTCTCAACAAACACTGTATAGCATCTATCTATCTAAATAGCATGCACATGCTGCCTGCATACATACAAACGTCTACTAAATATATTTACATTGCATTATTCCTTGCCAGAGACCTCAAAGAATATCCCTTCCTTCTTCCATTACAAAACAAACCTTTACATATGTACTTTCTGTAATGAACACATGTAAAATGTAATGAGTGCAGTAATCTAATGCAACGTAACGCAATGAAAGAAATATCTCCACCTATACTTACTTACCCTTCTTCTTTCAACTTCCAACCTGTACAACAGCATTTCTAATAGCTCTTCTGCAACCACACCGACAATACTACAACCAGATACACTGTACACCTTTACTCACTTTACTCAGCTAAATACGTACATCTCTTTTGTACACTATCAGCATCAGATCGCTCTAATTCCTTTCCTAAGTTACACAGACCAGAATGCTGAAAAGGGGAAATTAAATAATCTCTAAATTAAACATTATCTTTATCTTGTAAATTGCTCGAAATTTGACATCAGATCAAACATCAGAGCAGAACAACCTCGCCACACTATTATTATTACATATTAACAAACGCACCGTAATTTATGTAGCTACAGTTCATGCATGCATACCATACATACATAAGTAGCTATCTCTATCTATACTAGCTCTATCATATGCATGCTCATTCTTCTATACTGAATCAATCTAAATTATACCTTAGCTCACCATTTTTCTCTATAATTTTCTTTTTAAACATTCATTAGTTGCAATCCAACAATGCTAAGTACAAAATACTTACCCTCTTACTCTATACCTACTTCTTCGTAATAAGTACATACATCAAACATGCTATTGTATGTTTAATGTAATACACGTAAGTGCAATAATAATATTAAGTGTAATAGTATGATCCATTTTCATATTACATAGGATCTCTATGCACGGATTCACTGGAAGATGCATGATAACTTTATAATGGTTCCATGCGATACATTTTACACACGTTTTGGGAAACAAGAAAATGTTTATTTACCACTAAATGCATACAATAGAATGCTATTGTCTTCTTGAGACTCTTCATTGGGACAACAACGTATTATTTTAAGTTTTAATTTAATACTAACTTTTCAACCAGATCATTGCTGAAACCCTTATAATATACATGCAAAATTGTTGTTCACTTTCATAAATCGATATTATGTTCCCGAATAACCGAAACTAAAAAGTAATTGAAGGAAACTTTTTCAGTTGACACAATTTTGAGACAAAAATCTGCAATCCACGAAACATTATATTGTACGAATGCCATTTAAAAAGACAAGCTATACTAAAGGCCTAGCCTTTTGAATAATATACAGATCAGTAGGACTTGATGTGCTATAGTAGAATTAGGAAATTAGTAGGCATGGATATTGATTGTTGTAGTAGAATAAATTCAGTTGGATTCTATACAGCTGGTGAGCAACAATGGAAAATGTGTGTATAGGGTCGTTACTAGTTTGAGGAATTAAGGGCCCTTAGATTTACATAATGCAGAAGTAAGTGTAGATGGAGTGGGTAAGGTAGTGAATTGTGTCCTGAACTCATCACTCCAGAGTTGAATTGAATTGTTATGGTTGAAATGCTTTGACTTGAGTTGTCTTTGATTGTAATTGTATTTGTAGTGTATTGTGTTATTGTGTGTAGTGTAAGTGCAGTGAGTGCGAGTGAGTAGGTATGTTGAAAAAGTGTATATGCAAGTGTATGGTCACGTCAAGTGTGGATTATTAAGGTACTTGTCTTGTGGTGAGTGGATGATCATTTTTGGAATAAAAGGCCTGAAGGCTGGCTTTGCTTTTATTCTGTGTAATTCTCTTTGCAAGGGTTTACCTGAGCTTAGCTGTCCGTCCTCTGCCCTGGCCTGGCCTGGTATCCACTCTCAAATACTTGCTTAAAGGTACTTACACTATCTGCAGTTAGTTACCTATGCTCTCTAATACTCTATATAATACTCTATATACTCTTCACACTATAATATTATGTGAACTCAGAAGGACTGTGCTATTGAGTTATAGCTAGGAAAATCAAATATTTCAGCCATAACATCTTAACATCGTAACCGAAATAAATAAGTCAGGTGATAAATGCATGGCAATGGTAATGAATGCTGATGAGAGTTATTTTCTTAACGATAAGTAAAATTTAAGGGAAAAGGTTGAGCGTATTTAGTACTTGGTACTACTGTTGAGTGTGTCTGTGTAATAACGGAGGTGAATGAAATTCTCTTAGGATGACAGATAGGTTGATATTCATATTCACGGGAAATAGAGCCATCATATCGATGAAGAGGGCAGAGCCAAGCGATCTGAACCTAAGGAAACCACACAGTTGGTATTTTCCATTAAGGAATTTCCTGAGGAAATCCCTTAAGTGTAATAAGTCATAAATAATTTAGTGGTGTAGGTAGGTAGGTAGTTTATTGCATTCTAGTACTACTACTATGTACTAACAGTAATAAACTGACTATTCTTCAGTACATTAGTCTCTAATAGGAATATCTAGTAGAGATTATTTTGAGGGGATGAAGAAGACGAAGAAGAAGAAGAAGAGAGGCTGTCAAGGCATTCAAGGGCTTCTTCCTTCCATAGTACACTTAATATTATCGTTAGTAGTTACTTTATACAAGTTTAGTGGTTATCATCACTTGCATTGATGTTAAAATCCATTCACAGTTCATTTGAAGTGCACTGAACATAATATCGTCTTGTGACATTATAAATCTATAGCATCCTCTACCTTAGTTTGCTGAGTTATAAATGGCTTGTATATGAGTATGTGTGTACCTTGAGTTGAGAGATGATAATATTATGCGATGCTGTGTGTTGTGTTATGTATTTATGGTTGATGTGATGTTTCATTGCCATGAAGGGTACATAATGCAGTGTATCCAATAATACGGTGCACACAGGTCCTTTTTAAGGACGGTCGTCCTTTCTTTTTGGTTGGCTTTGCTCGTTTGGTTGGTTTGAGAGTTAGTTGTTTTGTTCGTAGATACACCTGTAGCATTATTCTATTTTATTCCTTTGGTTGGATTGTAGTGCATTGTAGTAGGCAAAGTAAGTTAACAAGTTGTATTGTAAGCAGACAAAAGATATTTCATTTCTTTTCTTCCCTATGCACAATCAGCTCACTTTAGTTTACTAGCTATGGAATGAAGATTGAGATAGAAGGCACGGAGAGTAAATCCAAGTCAAATGGACAAGACAACTCATAGAAGTCAAGTCAAGTCAAACTGAAACCAAGTTAAGTGAAGTCAAGACAAAAGCCAAGAAAGCAAAGTGGTCAAAGGAAAGAAAGCAGGGGAGAAGATTCTCTGAGGTGGGCCAAACCCAAAGCTACGAAACTGAAATAATGAGCTGTTCTTCTTCTTCAACGTCTTTCTTACTACCAACATTATAATGCAGAGCTATTTACTATTCTCTTTTCCACTCTGTACGTCTGTACTACTTAGTTATTAGGTCCTAATACACCGTATTATCCATCTATACCTAATATACTCTCCGTCCTCACTACTTACAGGCAACTTAAGTACTACTTACACATAAATATAACTATTTTCTATGTTCCAATGTTCCAATCGACACATACGAAAGGAAAAGAGCATCTAACCAACCAAACTAATCCAGGTGCACACAAAACCCTATTAGTATTACTCTATCTATCTGTATACACTGCATGGCCTGCCTGCCTGCCTGGAAAAATAATATTATAAGAACAAGAGCTAACTAACCATCCATTCCCTCTTCTACTACTATTTATCTTTAAACAAAACAAAAGGTTAACTATTCCTCTTATAGCTCAATATTAATGGATGCCCCATAATATATAGCTAATACTAAGCCACACAGATATTATTACAGACCCTTAGCTTCATTTATATGTCTTAGCACATGCATTAGCAGTTATTTTACCTCTACCACTCAACGACTATATCTAAAGGCTCAAACTACAGACTGATATTTAACTTTAGTTAACGTTAGTCTTCTTTTTCCTCTTGTTATGTTCAGTTGTCGTGTTAAGCAATAAAAGAATAAGTCTATACTAATATATTTACTATTAGCAGAGCTACTATAATATAGTTTCTTAGCTCTCGTCGTGGTTCTGTTATGTTCCAACTAAATCCATACACATCAGTTCCTTTGCAGTACCTAGTATTCTAAATCGAGTGAGTTGTGAGTTGGGAGCTGACTTGTGAAATCTACTAGCTCTCCACTTCTTCTCTCTCTCTCTCTCTCTCTCTCTCTCTCTCTGGAGTGACTATAATAGCATTATTTACTATATAAAAGGATTTTAACTAATACCTGTAGTAGACAGACATTAGTATTGTATTGTAATAATATTTATTATCAGTCCAAAGTGACTTGGAATGATACATAGTGTGTATAGGCATAGTGTACATGCATATTTAGATAGCTTAAGAGTGGATTTGTAGTTAAACCAAAGCCTAAACTGTCCTGCCATGCTAGGGCATAGGAAAGGCAAGGCAAAGGAAGGCATGGCATCTTCTAATGGCAAAGCATCCTTATCATTGCATTTTACATTCGAAGTGGTAACTAACTAACTAACTAAGGATAAGAGCCTTATACTTTGTAGTGATACTTACTTATGTATGTTTCTAGATGGATGGATATAGTACCACCCCCCAAAAAGAGTAGAAAGAGCTCATCTTCAATATTGCATTTACATAGAGTGAACTATGTGGTGATGTGAGTAGGACTACTCTCTGAGTGTACTTTCGTCTTGTTCTACGTGCGAATCGTTCATTCATACTTTAGGAACGGAACGAGCCAAACGAAAAGAGTAACTAGTTAATTGTCAGAGTGTGAGAGAGATACACAGAGACTCAACACTAATTAGCATATTATAAGAGAATACGTAAGAGAAGAATTCAATTCACATCTTCACAACCCTACTACAGTGCATTACCACTGCCTACATTGAGAATTAGCATTATATTGTTGTTGGAAGGGAGGCGAGAATGATTTTCTGAGCTGTATGAGTACTGTAGTCAGTATTGTGTGCAGATCTGGACAGGGAAACGTAGGAACGAAGAAGAGAACGTTAGTTGAGTATTCAAAGTCTAGGGATTGTCACTAGTTGATGTCTATAGGGAGAGTATTACTAATAGCTCATAGTAGTAGTACGATTGTAATAATGTATTTAAGTGTGAGGGCTTTTTAACAATTTAATAGCTAAGTAACCATAATAAGAATAAGTGAGAAGATTGATAGGAAAGCTTTAAGGATAGCATCGCATCATCATCATCATCTTCATCTTGTTCAATGTTCAACTCAAGGTGCGGCCAACGCAAATAGTACACAAGAAGACAAGACAACAGAACACTTTATTATAATCTTTTCACTTGGATGTCCTCCCCCATATAAGTAACCAACATAATAAGTATTTGCACTTAGGTTGACGTACACCACTACTAAAGAAAACTGTTGTGCACATATATACGACTACATATATCATAATATATGTATATATATGTATATATATGTAATGTTCGCATTAGACTATCTGTGCACGTACTGAATAAAGTTAACTTGAGTTGAGTTAACTTAGTACTGTACTCTACTGGGAGTAAACATACAGAGAGAGAGAGAGAGATATGTGAGTGTGAGTGCAAAAGTGAAGAAATATTATAAGGTGGTCGGGATTTGTGAGGAATTCTAAGATTCTCAGGTGTGACTTACTTGATTTGGAGTGGAATTAGTGGCGTTGTTCTCGTGTTGGTGTCTTGTTAACGAGTTGAATTACAAAAGTTGATATTTTTGCATGGAATTCATTCATTGTTGCTGACTGGCTCCTTTTTGCTCTAAACTGTCGAGTCTTGTTTTCAGATGAGTTGAGTGAGACTTGAATTGAATTGACTTGACTGTTTGACTCATTCTTCGTTTCATTCATCTTTTTAAGAAGATGTGCTTCACTTGACCTACACCGATGCTTTAGATTGCACACACACACACAGTCTATGTGCTGATATCATCATCCTATTAGTTACTACCTACTCCTGCCTGCTCAGATAATATAAATTACAAAATCTGAGAGAGAGAGAGAGAGAGAAGTGAGCATGTGTATGTACCTAGGAGTATTCCGTATGATATGGGGGAGGGGAGCAATACGGGAGTACAGTAAATAAGTACATTGAATTCGAAATCAAGTAAAGTACTAGGCGAGCTTAGGTGCAACTGCAACTAGATACCTACAGACAGACTTAATAACGCTGTGAGGAAAATTCTTTTTGCTCACTATCACTATATAGAAGAACTTACGTCAAGTCCGTCAGTCTTGTTTTGGATGTGGAGTCGATTTGATGTTTCGTTTCCTTCGTCTTGTTCCAATTGTTCGCCTGTCCTCCGCTGCATTTTCCTCTCCTCCAACAAATAGCATTTCCTAAGGAGGGCTACAAAGGAAGCACGCACCTGTGTGAACCTAAAATAAAACCAAATACACACAGTGCACACAGTTAAAATACAATACATATGAATTCTATTACGTCTGTGCACTTTTACTTTAAATTCCACCTGACATTAAGAAGGCTAAGTGAGCCATTTAGTGGTCGTCGAGAAGAGCCACTCACTAACTAACTACTAGCAAGGAGTCTCTTTGATTTGTTTACCGAGCCACCTAACTGCCTGGTAGAGGAAAAAAGTTTTGCACGAGAATTTTGTGTTGCCTTTGCGTGCTATTAGCGTATTATGGTATTTCTGGTGTATATTGAAAAGTTACTGGATTGGATACGAGTTTAAAGTGGAATTCAGCATCGTTGGTTAGCTTATCGGAATTGGAAGACGAGAGATTATATTGAACAGAGTCCAGGAGAGTGATAGATATCTACAGAGTAAAACCAGATATCCTCCCTCCTCCTCTAACTATGTTCTGGGATCGAAGGAGAGATGCCCATGTAATTGCTCGAGATAATAAAGAAGTACAAGTGTGAGAAGGAGAGAAAACGTGAGATTCAGTTTTCGAGTTGATTGAATGGTGAATCTGCAACTTGTTCTACGAAGCGTGTTCATCTTCTCTGAAAATCAGTTGTGGCATAAGGGAGAGATTTCTGTTCTGTGTACTCGTGCTCTTCTCAACTACAACTCTTCTCAGTCTTGGATGAGTGACGTTGGTTGGACGTGAAGAAAAGGAGGAAAAGCTCCTATGCCCAAGAAAACAGGGGTGAATTGATATGATATGATGATATAGACAACTATCAAGATCTGAGCGATGATATGACTTGCTATCTTTTCGGAGGAATACATAATTATCTGCATTACGATTACGAGGACTTTAATAGCACACCCTACTCCTTAACCTAACCTACATGCACTCATTTATTTCCTTCATCCTCTATAAAATCAAACAGTTTATCTTGGGATTTGAAGTTGACTACTTGTCCACTTAAATATACTCCCTGTGTCTGTGTCTACTATTCCTCCTATAGTGCCAGTGTGTGATAGTGCACCCAAATAACTCTCAAAAAAGTTTACATCTTTGCTAGTGAATCTTCCCACAAAGCAACAGCCACAACAGCCAGTCAAGTCGGATTTACTTTTCTTCACTATATTTTATAAGGTGAGTGACTATTATTGGCTATCTATCTAATTATCTAACCACATAACTAATCCACAACCGCCCTACTCTATTATTATACCTGTATTATCAAATTAACTATGAGTAATCAATTTTTCTGCAACTTTTTACCCTCTACAAACTCTCTTTCCCGCATTTCTTCATCATCCTCAGAAATATACTTTCTTCTTGTATAACTATCCAAGTAGCTAAAAGCTAAAAATTTATTATCTAGCCATAATATCAATATTCAAAAATAAATATTAGCACATAGACTAGGTAGGGCTACTTACATTACGACTCTAAAACAATGCGTGTCTATAGACAATAGAAAAAAAGAATGAAATATAAAGTCACTTTATATAGCCATTACTTTCTTTCATAGAAAAACAGGCACTACTAATACATATTAAACTGAAATGCGTGAGTGAGTTTAAAAGAGACTGTAATTTGATTAGTCATTCGCCAATTTCCCAAAACGAGAATATTTAGTAATATCCTACTTTATATGTAGATTGTAGTACTACATAATAAATACGTGTGTTGGTAGTTAAGATTAGAGGAAGGTGCTTTGATTCTTGTTTATGTATATGAATAGTAGTGTACAATAATGACTCTATAATGTTTCATTCTATGTGCTCACTCACAATCCTTGTCTGCATATATGAAGAGAAGACTAGCCCAATTAAAATACTTGAGTGATGACTGTGAATTATTTTGGTATTTGAGAACCTTATTAAGTCAAACAACTTTTGTTTTGGCACACGCGTCCCTAATAGACCTACTACACCAATACAAATGTATTTATTTCCACCTGCTCCCTATGTACACCTCTTTCAATTTGTTGTAATCCGTTTGTGAACATACATGACTTCAATGGCTCTCCATACAACTATTATATACGGATGTACAGGGGAATTAAACGGTTTTTGCGTCGCATATACACAAGTGCACTTTGTATCAATGTGAATTGAGACTTCATTTGAGTTTAGACCAGACGGAGCTGGATAAAACCAGATTTTAAATTAATACAAGCTCATAAGGCACACGGCAAAATCTATGGACTATATAAATAGATACATCTATCCCTATACATTCTCACACATTCTTCCATTCAACAACATCAACAAGTTCCATTACATATTTTCTCCAATGACTCGTCTTCTGTATAAATTAAAATCAAGAAAAATTTGCCTTGCCTCACTTGGGCACATGCACAGGATGGCAGTAGTACTGTATTATTATTGAAGAGACAGAAGGCGAGTGGCGAGTGTCATGTCAGACTTCCCAGGGCTGTACTTACTACAACTATATGTCACTATATGCTAATAAACCTTAAGTACGTTCCAAGAAATTACTATTATACAAGAAATACCTTTACAAAGAATTTTTTTTCTCTACTGTGAGGAATGAGGAGAGAAGGACACAAAATCCAACAACGATGTCTGTCCCTATTCCATTCATTCAATCATGAAAATTCATGTGAATTTCTAAATGGAGTACCTACCCCCTCTGAATCACTATAAAAGAAACACACTAGCCTATTATGGGACTTATTAACACATTTTTAAGGTACTTATACACTCAAGTTGCACCCGTGTAAATAATTAAATGTATTTGTGTACTGTTCCTTGCCCATGGCTCATTCAGTCCAATGCATTTCTGCTCAGTGTCATTGTATTCTTGCATTTTTGTGTCCTTTGGTTCATTGTCATAAAAGTTTATGGGCAGAGGAGCTATGTGATTCCAAAGCAAAGCACCAACTAGGTAGACACAACTACCTGGGATGCACTTACACTGATAAAACATGCTATTCTATTAATTAGATAAAAATCTAACTACTCCCTCTAACACTATCAGATTCTAACAGATAAATAGAACAGACAAGGGAATTGCACCAATTAGTCCTTACTGCCTTACTATACCACATAATAATCATTTTTCTCAAAAATTATCTTCATTTTCACCTAGCCGTTGCATAATCTAAGAATATCTGCAACATTCAAGAAAAGAAAAAGGATTTTCAGTGCCAATTTCTTTTGAACTGTGTTCAGTGCAGTGGAATGCAAAGAAAAGTGCAATGTTCCCGGAGAATCCTGTAATAAAAATGCAAAGATTTCGTGGTAACGAGGAGATGAAGATATAAAATAAGTTGGGACAGTGGGGAATTACTGAAAAGTCAGCAAATTGTTTGATTGTTGGGGAGATAGTGGAGGAAACTGGGAGAGGATGCTATTGAGGATGAAGGGAAGGGGAAGGGAGACAAGGGAAGTGTTCTGAGTGTTGAGGCAAAAGAGATGGAGGCGCCATGCGGTCTCCGTGCTCGGCAGTGGCGTCCGTCGTCTTGGTCCGTCTCTTCGAGACGAACACCAAAGCCCCATCTCATCTCTGTTGGTAATTCTATATTTACGTATGTATATTGTTGTGAATGCAAGATGCATGGTTTGGCTGTTGATTTGGCTCGTCAGCTTTTCGACTGTCTACCCAGAGATACTTAGATCTCTCTCTGAACAACGACTACTGACCATGTGAAGAGATGCGGGGCTAGAGGAGCACTCGAGTCCAAGTGAGAAGACGAGAGGCAAAGAGATGTAGTGGTCTGTGTGTGTCTGTGATGTTGTTTTCCAGCGTCAGAGAAGGATCAGTCGAGAAGATGAGTCTGGCATGGCTTGGTTTCCTTTCGTTTAGCTTTTGGCTGGTGGAAGAGGCTCGGCTGAAGAGAGGCGTCAATGAGTCTCTAACTCCTTTAGTCTCCTCGGCGTCCATCCACCAACTCGAACCAAACCCAACGACTCGCCAAGCCAGCCACATTAAATTATTGCTATTACCATTACATTACCTTAGCTCATCATCTCCAACTCTTTACATTGCACTCCTGCTGTCTTGTCTCCATTCTGTCTCCGCAGTCCGTCCATCCAAAACCAAGGAACAGGCAACCAGTAGTCCATGTCCACACAACATTTAACTACTTATCTATGTGTATATGGCAAAGGAAAAGCCAATGCCACTTCATTTATATAGGACCATCATATTAGAGTATATATTATGATGAGTGGGAGACGACATTAATAACTTCTGCCATTAACTATGACTATATAGCTATTAGCACTTAAAATCATTCCCTTGTAAGTACGCGAAGAGTATAAAGTATAATAAAGTCGTAGGAACAAATCAAATTAACGTAAACACTTCATAAATAGAAAAGAAAAACAAACAGCATTAAACATTAGAGTCCTCACACCATTAAATTCCTCCTGCTATGCAATACAAACATCATTCTACGCGGTGAATCTTCTCTGTCCATACAGTGTGCTCAAAATCATGATTTATTATTTTGTATGATGATGTTGAGGTGTAGCTACTACGTAGATAGATCTTAATTCGTTTGCATATACAGTAAAAAACCAATTAACTTCAGACCAGTCAAGTTAATATCTTCTATCTATCTAGCATAGATAGAAGAGATGAGCTACTATCTCAGCTTCTTTTATTTCCAGCAAGTCAACAGACAAACTAACTAATCATCATCATCTTCATCACAATACATATATAACAGATGGAATATCTATCTCTGTTCAGGTGTAGCACTAGTGCACATACCTTAAATAATCATAGAGTACATTAACTATTACGTATTTTTATACATACCAAGATAATATGCACTTGGAACTGTGTAGAGAGTGTGCAAACGTTGGAAAATTTCATAGTAGTAATCATGAAAATTTTTTGCTGTGGAAATCGAGTAGGGATGTTTGAGCTATTTGTATATGATGATGATTCCTGTGTATATAAGTATCATGTGGAAATATTATTATGCATATGCATATGTAGAGAGAAGAAGTACCTATGTACAGATATTAGGGTAGGGCATCTGAATTGTGAATTCACTCACATCACAACACATACACATCAGTCAAGTCAAAGTCAGAGTCTGAAGAGTTTGAAAGTATATAGGGGGATGCTTTTGGTTGGTGATTTGATGAAGATGATCAAGTGGACTGGAATTAGTATAGTCGAGAAATGTGTTATATGTTGTTAAGTCTGTAGCATAGCATTAGAGAGAGAGAGAGAGAGAGAGAGAGAGAGAGAGAGAGATGGAAGCAATCAAATCAAGAATTCATCAAAAAGGATATGATTTTTCTGTGGCTTGGCGTTTTCTACATAACTAAGAAGGATGAGGTAGATTTGTAGAAAAGTTGGAGCAGGAGGTTGCATTTGCACATTTGCGAGAGTTATTTGCATTTTGTACGTATGTAGTTAGATTAAATTGAATTGGAATGGGGATGGGGCGAATGATGGAAGACGGAATTGTATGGAAACTGGACGAAGAAGAGAATCAACATCAACACGTTGATTCACAGTCAAGTCAATGTAACTCGTGGCAGTACATATACATATAGATTAAATAAGTAAGAAGCATGCAGAAGAGTCGTAGATTTTTGTGCATTGTGGAAGATGATGTAGAAAATGAAGTAAACTGAAGATAAATAAAATAAAGGCGAAGTCTGTGCACAGAGTGCGAGGAAAGAAGTAGAAAAAGGCAAGGCACGGAATCTACCATGTCATGACATGATGTCTGTGTCTTGTTTTACCTAATTGCCTGGCTTGGTTTGGCCTATGCCTACCTGTGCCTGTGCTATGGAATTAAATGAAATGGAGAAGTAGGAGATATGTACATACGTCTAACTAAATAACGATAGGATAGAAGAGGAGATGGATAATATCTAATAATATGAAGATATTGCTAGAATTCTAATGGAGTTACCTATGTGTGTAGTATAACACTGAAAAGAATCTCCATAATATTACGTTATGATATGTTACGTTATGTTACGTTCTATTATAGAGAATACCTTCAACTTCATCTCTTGGACTCATCATAATTACATCTTTGCAACTTCTTGAACGTCTTCTTGACCTTGTGCTTTCTGTTCTGCCCCTGCTAGATTAGATATAATAATATTATTACAAGTGATGTGATATGATATGAAATATTCTTCTCTCTCTCTCTCTCTCTCTCTCTTTTGTACACTATGTATATTTACAACTAACTAACTTAAAGTAACTAACGCTCCATAGACAACATCTCACAGAAAATTCAACCTCAACACCTGCACTCTATAATACGACACAATAAAACATATAGACACCATTACTCTTAGAATATCTTTCAACATACCTATTCCTTGTATCCATCATGATGTTGTTAGCAGATAGCTACGTAATATACGTAGGATATCACCAATTCCAAATATCATACATGCACATGTATCCTTTATTTAATAAAATCTAAAACACAAACATAGGTACTAAAAATGTGTACTATTTACTATAACATAACTTACCTAATGTAACAATCTAGAAAATATTTCTATTAGAGCAGACAGAGAATTTTATATAGCTAGCTATCAATGTATGTAGTAAGGTAACACACGATTCAGTCAAAGTCAAGTCAACCAGAAATATTTTTCATGCACTATCCCATAATAATGTAATATTTGGGTGTATTTCTATGTAGAGTGTTAAGCTATTAGGAGGATATGCATAGTCTATATAGATAGAGTTGATGGTAATGGTAATGATAATAATAATGAAGATAGGTACTACTATTCTCTGTAGCAGTAGATACCATAGTCTTATTACAATTAGGTGCAAAGGTATAAAAGTTACAGGGTTTTCTATTTAGGTAAAAAGGAATGGATGGGCAAGGGTAATAATATTATTACTTTACTACGACTACAACTACTACGCTACTCTATTACTACTACTGGATTGCTGCCTGTAGAAATGCAGTGAGAATAAGACGCCGAAAGCCACAGAGCCAACTATTGTGTATATCTACTTAGCTCCTTTATCAGGCAACTCATCGTCAGTTCAGTACACTAATAAAAAAGATGAGGGCTTCACTAGTGAAGAGTTATATTATTATCCTTTAGTGAGATAGTACCTAAATATGTATGTGTGTGTACACCTATAAGTTACTTTTAGGTAGGTACGGGCATACTACTTATAATTATTTATTATAGTAAGTCCATAATAGATTTAGCTAGACCAGGATGGATGAGAGTGTAGTAGGGAACTTAGTTAACTATAGTAATAAATTCCTGAGCTTGGCATGCTCATGCAAAGCAAAATGCAGCCCGTACATAAGCCTCTTGAGTTGTTCAACACTTTTCCCAAAGGGGTACTTGAGGATTTAGGGACACCCTGTGCTCTCTTGGTAATGCGAGACGGACAGGTGCCAGTGCCACAGTCAGATGAAGCAGAAAGATTCATTGTGCTTTTTTACTCCAAAGAGTAATAATTCTTTTCAGGGGATTCTTTTTCTATTCCTTCGTTTTGTTTCGTTCAGTTCAGCGAGTTCACTTCACTCATTTCATTTCATTGTCAGTCACTCAGTTAGCCTTTCTCAACTTTGTATGAAATACTTGTATGACTTTTCTTTGACCATCTTTTGTTTTCTTTTTATTTGTGACCTGTCTGTCTGTCTCTCTCTTTTTCTTCCTCTTCAAACGACAAAACACAACGTCAAGAAAACTACAACAGCAGTTTACACTGACTTAGATAGAATACCTTCCACAATTCAATTTACAACGTCCACTCTCTTCCTCCCTCCCTCCCTCCCTCCTTCCAATCATTGCCATTTAGAAGGGAAAATTTGTAAAAATGTAAATCTTTTTATTCTGTTTCACCTAATCATTGACAAACACAAGGTTAATACTCACCCAATTACACCTGCATGTCAATTTGATATGCATTTCTATTTGTTTTCCTTGACAGATATAAATAAATCATACAAAATGGGACATCAGAGCGGATTACCGTTGACACTTGCAGGAGCAGTGGTTTTGACAACTGTATTGTTCCTTTTGTCCACAACCGTGGACATAGTCAGCTCTTGTAATGAAGCCGTTTGTGCCAGTATTGTCTCCAAGTGCACACTCACACAATCCTGTAAATGTGAATTGAAGAATTGTAGTTGTTGCAGAGAGTGTTTTAGATGTCTTGACTATCTTTACGACGAATGCTGTTCTTGTGTCGGTAAGAAATCTTTCAATATCTACATGAACATTTCAGAGTGGAAAATCCCAGAAAACAAGCAAATGAACAATGAAATTAATCCAGAATGTTCTTTGAAATAGAATAAGCTTTGAAAAGCCTAAAGAAACTATAATATTAACAAATACATCAAAGAAAAGCAAACATTTATATTTTGTCATTTGTTTTAAAACGAGCTAGAGAAGACGAAAGAAAACTTTTAGTAAATGCATGCATACTTAGGCCGTAGTAGAAAACGAAAAAAAATGAAAATATGCTTGTTAAAATGAAGTAAACATTGAGAAAATCAAGGAAAAGGATATAAAACGATAATATTGTTATGTTGCAGAGTTATGCCCGAAACCGAATGCATCCCATAATGTGATGATGCATAGCCAAGTCGGAGACTTGAAGGAGCCCATGCCAGATTTATTTAACATTTTAACCGATGAGAAGGATATTCAAGGGCGTTGGTCTACATTCACTTTTCCCATTGACATTGACCCAGCCTGGTTCCAACCCAAACCTGAAACTCCTTCCACAAATGTCTACAGTAAGTAAACAATTCATTTAGGTGTGAAAAAACTTGCAAGGAATTACTTGCTTTTGTCACCATTTTAAGGTTTTGTCACAAATATGCTAAAATTTTATTGTGTTGTGCAGCAATTGCAGATGGAAGAATCACAATAGATCCCAACAAGGAAGTCGTAACGGTAAACTGCACAGTAGCTTACATGTCACAATGTATGCCGTTGAATAAGTGTAAAAACTCCTGTCATTCCATGGGATCATCTTATTTCCGTTGGTTTCATGACGGATGTTGTGAATGTATCGGGAGGACGTGCATTAACTACGGAATTGATGAAAGCAGGTAACTATCCAATTTATTTACAGCAAAACTTCATTTTCCCGAACTCTTACTAGTTGTGTGTGTAGCTGAAGAATATGATCTATACGTATCTGTAAGAAGTAATGTAGATATAATAAAATCATCCTTCGAAATATTTTAAGGGATGAAAATTATGATTTGTTTCAGATGTTCTAGCTGTTCGCTAGAAGACGAGGATGAGGAGCTGGAGAATGAAACACCAGCGGATAATGAGCCGGAAATACCCCGAGAACCAGCGACAGCAACTTAAATTAATAAGTAAAAGATTGGAACTCTAAATAGTAATTAAAAAATATAAATTTTGTAAAAAAGAAAGATTGCAAAGACAAATTAGCCAAAATGATAATTGTAATTGTAACGATATAGACAAACGGAAAGGAATATTTCGTTTAAATTAATTGTTCATAATTTGTGTCATATAATAATATAAGTACCACCTATTTACCTATATAAGTATAATATCGTAACTATAAATATATTATCATAGTAATTATAATTATGGATAGTAGTGGTACTTAAAGGAATGCATGTGCAAGACTGAATTTCTGTATACAAATGAAGTATTAAGTATGTATTATCAATTATTGAAACTTCCGGTGTCTTATAATGACGGAGGAACTTGGACGGAAGCCAAGCCACGAGGCTATTAGCAGCTTATCTTTATTGAAAGCTCATTGTATTGTATTATAATCTTATATAGTAGAGAGATGCCTTACCTAGACTAGGAGGATAGGTAGCTACACTATGTAAGCTTAAGTACTAATATTATAGATACCTAAAACTAATTACATAACACTTGAAAACATTTTTCTTCGTGAAATTTGTTTATTGACGATGATTTAAGTTTTGTGTTTTATTTTATTATGTATTATAGTCTATGTAACTCTATATGTACATTTGATGTGTGTAATAGTGTAGATGATTCGTGTTAAGGGTACCTGGCTGTTTGCTTGTATGTTGTTATGCTATATTATTATGTGGTATGGTGATGTCAAATGTAGTGCGTCGTCTGGTCTGGTCTTGTAATGTATGTATAAAAATAATTATGTATTATAATTAAGTATGAGCGTTCGTGGAACTCCTGGCCTGGCCTGTGTTTACTGTATTCGTGCAATTCAAGATTTTAGATGAGACGTGGTGAAATAAAAGTGAAGGAAGACCGAATTAATTCATTTTTAAATGTGTCTTGTTTTGTTGCTCCATAATTATTGTTGTGGAATCAATCCCTGCATGATGTTTGATTTCCTCCTGTAGCTTAAGTTCTGTTTTTAGTTATGTTATGTGATCTGGTGAGGAGGTGTGATTCTTAATTGTATCATATTTTATGTATTCTCTTTACGTTTATTGTATACTTACGTACACTACATATCCCCTAAACCATATACCGACAACTACCTGTACACTTTTTACTAATTATTTCTCAATAGTATGACAACACAATGCATAATTTTCTTATTTAAGTACTAGTTTTAATGCATATATACGGATATCTATTTACATAGCAGCTTAATGACTGATCAAATTAATTCTTTTTTAATCCTCACATATTGTAATGCTTATATCTATACAATAATAGCACCAGTTTATTATATATAAGTATAGACCCACTCTAGATTCTCCTCATTCACACACGCTTTATCAAAATGTTTTTGATAACTCTATTTAACCGGGAGAAACGCGTCGTGTTCCACTAAATGATCGTGCGAGCGTAGAAAGTAAATGCTAAATTAATTTAAAACAAAGAAATAATAAATGTTGCATAAAAATTGCCAAATCTAATATTTAAAATCCAATTGTGTCATTTTTCTTTCATGGCAGTTAACAATACTGTTACAACTTTCATGCTCAACACAAATTTTTCAAATCCTCAGTTATAAACTAGGTTACAATTAATTGTCATGCATTTAATTAGTACTGTCCATTTGGGCAACAAATCATCTATTTATCACAGTTGATTGATAGGTCGCTACTATTTTTCTAATGTCTGTATCATTTGAGAACAAAGGGTTGCTTAAACGAAACCGACAGAACGTCAAATATATTTAATGAGGTACATTTATAATTGAGTCGCGAAATTCATTTAGTAAATGTATATTAAAATTGAATTCATAAAACTATTATCTTTTACCTGTAAATGCCCCAACATGCCCCAACACATATAACTCCTATCATAATCATGACTATGACTGGTCTGGTACACCCACATAACAAGTTCGGCACACCGTAATTTCGTGCCACAGATTATTAATCAAATTGGAAAAGCCACATACCTATACTATGCATGTTCATTAAAGATGCATCGATCATTTCAAGTAAATAAAGTGACAT
The DNA here is from genome assembly GCA_009936455.2 of Tomocerus minor. Taxonomy (NCBI): domain Eukaryota; kingdom Metazoa; phylum Arthropoda; class Collembola; order Entomobryomorpha; family Tomoceridae; genus Tomocerus; species Tomocerus minor. The sequence goes on along the minus strand of JAAAYG020087655.1, from coordinate 56,160 downwards.
GAAAGAGATTCATATTAAGCGATAAATATTTCTGAGATTCTCCATTTATGCTAGAGGAATTGGCTTATTTAGGTAGGTTGTCACTTTAGCTGGGTGCATATAATAAATATTATGGTCCCTATGGTGGATAGCGATTCGCGATTTCAATTTCATAAAATGCAAATTAGCTATGCACGCTTCATGTTTATTTAAGTACGACAACTAACTAATTGAATATTTGTATCAAATAGCGCTCCTCTATTTTCCATGGCATGTGTGGACAGCGGACAGGTAAATATTCAGTATAACCTAACCAGCCAGTATTAACGACCATGTCATACACATTGACGCATTATAAACCGTTGCATTTTCTAAGGAAATAATTTAAAAAAAAATACAGTTGCAATTTTGGAAAGGATACGCTTGTGGCAACAATGCAATGGCATCATTCATTATACCGATTCAAGTACACACATTGAACATTCCAATCCAACTAAACTGCAGAACATAATATGAACTAAATAATACCGATAATACCAGGAAATTAAAATGGTTAAGGATTAATGGGGACTTTGAGATGGTACATTATATTGGGCGATGACGTTTAAAAATATTGGTATGAGTACAAATACCGTGGCCTACTTCACAACATACACTCTAGGAGAGTGGAGTTGACCAGAGTAGAGCCATTTTACTTCCCGCTACTGTCGTCGCAGTTTTTTCAGGTGTAAAATCGCAAAATCCTGATTCCGACATTTTGAGAAAACGTTGATAGTTGCAAAAAATATCTGAAAAAAAGTAGAGACTCGAGGGTACCTTGAGCTGAGGGTCACTGGGTCACAGCTATCTTCTTCTAAGTGTGCCGGAAAATTCAAAATATATTTTTCCAGTTCATTATCCCCAGTCCACAAAACACGAAATTTTTCTAATATGGAGTTATAATTTTGGAAATGTTGGTCAAGTGTCCTCGAAAAATATTGGACAATCTCAAAAATGTGCATCTCATTGCTCTACTCTTAGCCGTTTTGCTCAAATCAGGATTTTGCAAAGGTATAACCCCTCCTTAAGTACTTAATTTCAACAAGGATTTCATAGTAGTTTACTTTTTTTCATTAAAAATGCTGTAAAATTTTGTATCGCTTCTGTAATTCTATGCACAGCGGTGAAAGTTCTGCATGATGCATGGTGTTGACCATCTCGTTTGCCTAATACGCAGCGAAATAAATGGTAACAAACAGCCTGATCTGAATCTAAAGAGGATCTTTCCATCATTGAAGCCGTGCCATGATTTAGACTGCTGTGTGGATGCCGGACTCTAGTGACTCTACCGACTCTACCACATATTCCTAATAATATTCCTATTGCTTCAGTCAAAATAGCTTTCTCCTTCAGCTGGTCTATAAAATATTTGTTAGTGTGAGCTTTAGCAATAAGTATTTCGTTTTCAATAGTACGTCCAACTAGAGCATTTGCGTTGTTGACTGTTTATTTGCGTTTTGATAACTGACAACCAAGAATTCGTCTTTTGCAGTTTTGACAAAAGTTGCCAACGATTCACTTTAAACTACGCTGTGGGATTCTGTAATGAGTCTAATGAGACCTGTTGGAATTTACACTAAAGTAAAAAAAATTGGTTTTGTGATATCTTTAATTTACTGGTAGGTAAATATTAAATACTTATAATGTTATTAATGTTAGGAACTTGTGTGTCAAAGTTGATGACCACGGAAATACATCGGTCATCTGTCAATCCTCTCAATTCTTCACTAAAAATTGTTTTTTTATTAATTCCAGCAGACCAGAGACAGTAAATGAAATATTTCCTTGAACAATATTGTCTAATTCGTTTTTACTGAAGAAAAGGAGAAAGCATTTTTATCTTTAAACTGTTTCAAGTCCTAGCTAATTAAATGTCCAGCCCAGAAACTCCACAGAATTGCGGTTCAATTAAAATGGAAGGAGAAAGTACGGAAATCGAAGAAATTCCACCGCCAGCTTTCACTAAGCAATACGTGATCTTGAAAAACATATTTGAAAAATTACCGGCTGTGGACCTCTTTAGTGCTGCCCAAGTAAATCAAATTTGGTCAGAAATTGCTCGAAATGTCCGGAAACAAAGAAAGAGCTTTCCCTTCTCAGTCGTTTTTCACCCTTATTTTCCTCATACAGAAGAAGCTATAGAGTACTTCATTTTCAAAAATCACACGCGCTACAAGATTTCTCCGGAAATAGTGACCTTTATGGATTCATGTCACCACAACGGATTTCCTAACACTGATGATTTGCTAACAGAAATCGAATTGGAGGATTTCGTTCCCAAAATGAACACATGCGTTAAAAGCGCTTTGAATACTTCGTTTAGCGAAATACAAATGATTATTGCATTTGGTTCTATGTCATTAAACCTCTACATTGCAAACCAAGGTGAGCACACTTTCTCTTTGTGAAACTGAATAATTCATGGCGTTTTCAGCACTTGCAAGTAGGGTAGTAAAATATTTAAATCTAAATCCTTTTTCTTTTGTAGAAAACTTGGACGACATGGTTGGTGGAAAAGTTACTTGTGTGGGGAGTATTGGCTACGGAGTCATTACAACCATTCCAGGGGTCCTGAAGTCTTTTGAAACGGAGCACGACTCATTACCTTTACTAAGCTGTCTTGCAATTCCGAAAATTGCAGGTTTCTACATAAAGGACTGCACAATCGACAAAGCAAGAATCATGGAAATTGGAAAGGTTAATTAGCAATTCTTTCTTTGATCACTCTTTTGTTAATTCATATAGTTCTTGAATTTTGAACACCATGATTTTCATTTTTATTCATAGGCTACTGCTGCAAACTGCAACGATATTTTGCAAATTACGGAGGAGGATAATGTTAAAGGGATAATAATACTGTCACACACCTACAATCGCGATTATTATAAATCTGCCATCCTGAAAGCGTTGTATTATTATCTACAGTAATGCATCAACTGTAAAAAAATATTTTTAATTGAACTACCGACAAGTACCAATGAATGTGCTAAATTATTGTTACAGAAAAAACCCGAATGTTGCCCTTGGGGGTGGAGAGCAGCATAAAATTATTAGTTCACATTCGACCAAAAATCCTGTTTTAGCAAAGATATTATTGATCTGTGGTGATGAAAATGTGAATGTAGCATCTACGGCACTGCGAGACAGAAAGATATCGAAGCAAAATGAAGCCTGTCTGCAGAAAGTAAGTTTCCTGGATAATTTATGTATTTACTCAAATTCGCGATGCAAGTTGACAGATGTACCTAATGAATCGATATTACATTTGCTAAGGTGAAGGATGCCAAATTTGAAGAAAATGGAAGTTTCGCATTCATGTTTGCATGTAATGGAAGAGGATATGCAATGCATCGGAAACCTCATGTGGAGTCAACTCTATTTCGAAAATACTTCCCTAAGACCCTACTAGTCGGATCTTTTACTGGCGGAGAATTTTTTCACGAACATGTTCCGGGAAATGATTCTACAGCACCCGACAAAGCGAGCAGACTAGAATACTCCTTTACAACAGTTTTTATGCTGGTTTCCTGCAAACAGAACAACAATGCTGTTACGCAAAGTTAAATATGAACACTACTACTGTGTCGGGGCGGAAAAACATTTTGCCACTGTATACCCAACTTAAATAAGTACATGTATATAGTGGTAGCTAATTAAGAGCAGAGGTATTTAATGGGATAATTTTTTATCGTAAATGTAAAGTAATATATAATACGCAAAAAGATATAGTACATGTTTTTGTTGCTCCTTCTGTTTCTGTCTGTATTTTTTCGGAATTTACTAATTTTGATGACGAATAAGTAAGATGCACAATGTAATTACTGAATAAGTTATAAACAGAAAACTAATTTATTGTTCAGGGTAAAGACTTAAAAATATAAATCGATATTCTAACCTAATGCAACAAATACAAATCCTTGTACAATAACATATTATTTCTATTTCTATGGATTGGTCAAAGCCAAACCATAAATAAATAACTTGACAGGTTCACTGTTTTAATTTTTTAAATTTCGAAGGAATATTTGCCTTCTCAAGATGTTTGATTTCTTCTGAAGTTAATGCATTGCTCTGCACTTTTTTCTTGATAATTTTCTCACGTTTCCTTGCTTTTTTGTTTTTTGCTTGTGACCAAGGAAGAGCCCCAGGACCTTTCTTCTTTTTCATGTTCTTGGGCTCAGGCCATTTCCCAGTTTCTTGAAACTCGTCCAGTTTTCTTTTTCTGGATTTTTCTTTTTGTTTGTCCTTGTATGGAATATCATTTATATCTGCATCTAGTTCTTGAAAATCTTCTGGAGTTTTTCCCCATAGTTCCGACATTTTTGGGAACTTAATCAAACCATAGCATTGAGCAGTAAGACCTAATTTCAAATCTTTTATTCTAAGAATAAGACCACATTCGTATTTGGAATACGCTTTATAATAAGATACGAATGCTCTCATAGCTTTATCATACATTGATCTATCCTTCAACTGGAACTGGCGAATTTTATGAAAAAACATTTCTCTCAGTTTCTGGGTAGGCAGACAGTCACTAACGTCCATTTGCTCCAGAGTTACTTTTTGATTCAATTGAATAAACTTGATGTAGTCAATTTCAAAGGGCTGAAGAACTAACAGGGCATTTCCTTCGTCCCCGTTTCTTGCAGTACGACCAGAGCGATGAACAAAAGCAGCTGGGTTAGACGGAGGGTCAAATTGTACAACCCAATGTATTTTCTTAGTGATATCAATACCACGAGCCATGACATCTGTACAGCACAAAACTCCAGTATTTAGATTTCGAAATTTGTCAAAAATAGAGAATCGGGAATTTTCTTTCATCTTTCCATGAATGGATAGAGTGGTGACGTGTTTAATGACGCGCTGGATCACTTGTGAAAAGTAGTCTACACAAGCACAAGTCGGAAAAAATATCAGAATCTTTTTCTCCTTTTCTCGTTTGATAAAATTAACAAGAAAATGAAGCTTCATATTAGGTTCTACAATACAATAAAAGTTCTCCAGGCTAGCTGGAGTTCTAAGACTGTGCTGCTCATTGTCCCGTACAACAACTGAAACAGGATTCCTCAATCCAGCTCGAATTAACTTGAGAACTTCAGTCGTCTGTGTTGCAGAAAAAAGACCAGTACGCCTTTGTTTGGGCAACATTTGCAAAATAGTATTGAGACTTAACTCGAATCCGAGATTTAAAAGACAATCCGCTTCGTCCAAGATTAAGACTTCTAAATATTTCATTGCTGCTGCGATCCGGGAGTCTTCTTTCCTTAAAAGCAAGTCTTCTAGGCGACCAGGAGTGGCAATGATTATATTAGCTCCTTTTTTGCAAAAATTATCCAGATCCGTTTGAATTGAAGTTCCTCCAATGAATAATAAATGGCTCAAACTCGGAATTCTTTTCAAAAATTCACTAAGGACTTCATTTATCTGTATTGCAAGTTCTCTTGTAGGGGCTATAATTACGGCCCCAACTTCTTGCCGTTTCCATTGGGCATCCCTCCGTAGAAGAATTTGTAAAGTGGGTACAAGGAAGGCCAACGTTTTTCCGCTTCCAGTAACCGCCTAAAAAGATTTAATGATTATTAAACATTACTTTTATCTGAGGGATTTTATTAACATTTCTCTATATGACCATAACAAAGAACTAACCTCGGCAGCAACATCTTTGTAATTTAACATTGCTGGAATACAAGCAGCTTGGACTGGAGTCATTTTTTCAAATCCTAGTGAGTATAAAAATTAGAATTAAAGAAATAATTATAACAATCTGAATAAAATAGCGTATACCTATGCAATATTTAGTGTGTAAGCGATTGCTGTGCTGCTTATTTACACACAGAATACTACTATAGTATGAAAGTATGTACATTAATATTTACCTAAAGCCTCAATTGTAGCCACAATTGCAGGATTCAGCGTATTTAACTTGCTCCATTGTAGATCCATGATTATCCTCTTGTCATAACTGAAAACATTTGAAAAATAAAGAGCCAGGTTGTATTGTTTTAGTTTATAATTATAGAAAATCAAAGTTACAGCTTACAAAATTGGAACTTACATGAGTATTTAGATAATGGGGATCAATAATTTCGAAAAATCTTCCACAGAAAGCATATAAGTCAAAATGTACAGTATTTTGGAGTTAAACTTTTTTTCGACCATGCACCACGAAGATAGAGGAATTCAGGTTATGATATGAAGCACATGGAATTAGAATCATTTCAAACGAAGTAGTTGTTTTGCATGGTAGCAGCCTTTAGTTGTCTCAATGATGACAGGTTCCCTAAATGGTGCTTTTCTAATGCTTTTCCCATCTAAATAATATGCCTTTCACCCATGAAATCAATTACGTTTAGCACTTTCACCGATAGCATATAGATTTTACACAGCTTTATTAATCTCCATTATATTGCTCTCAATAATTTTTAAGTGATATACATATTTTTACGCGTAATACGTCAGTTTACTTTGCATTACTAAATCAGTAAATACTTGGGAAGGGAGTAAGGCAATTTAGAGTTTTAATTTTAACTAAAGAATGTAATGGTCTATATTTTCGTTAAAAATGTCTAAACTATAAAACACAACTTAAAGAAATAACATTTTTTGAATAAACTCAATTTGAAAGCATAAAATTAGTTCTATTTTACATAGAGTAAGTAATTAGTTATCCGTGTACAGAATAAAGACGAGTACAGAAAGGTCTATCGATTTGGAACTCATCCTATATATATATGTAGATACTCTTATAATTATATGTTTAGATTTGGATGACAGACAGAGATCAGATTCACATTACACGAGGAGGAGTGGATGATTATATGATAGATTAGGCGGCTTTATATAGTTATATGTATATATTGTAGGGGAAAGTGCGTTTTATTTTCTGACATTTGTGACCTGAATAGGTGAGGTAGTCACATAGTCTGACATGTAAGGTAAATCATTGATTAACTATAGCGGGTATAGTTATATTTGATGATGAAGCCCATGAGTTTCTACGGTAGGATTTGTGTGACGTGTGTGTATATTCGTTACAGTTAAGTACATTACACTTAGATAGATAGCTTATTGATTGAATTGTATAATTAGACAATTTGATAGCTGTGACTAGATTGCTAGGGCGTAGATGATTGCAACTTAATCTTGTAAGATTCTTCTCTCAATCCCATTCCATTCCGCTTGATTCAATCATTTCTCTTTCTGGAAAGAAGGGCAAGTACTGAGCTGTCTCTGCGTTGGTTTTGCTTCGATTTTGTCGAAAATAAATGATTTTGGGTAACAAAATTTAATTTTTGAAAAGGGTATAGAGGCAGGTACCTATAGGTTTATCCTTTATACATACTATTAATATCGATATTAATACTTATTTGAATCCCTTGACGGAATCTGATAGTATATAGGCTCTTACATTTTTTTTTCTCACAACTATGTACCGACTAACAATAAGTAAAATAGTACATTACGAACGACGGATGCAATTATGAACAACTGCATTCAAGTCCTAATTAAGGCCTGAGTACTTAAAGTACTACAATACATAATAATCATCTACAACAAACTACATAAACTATGAAATTAGTTAACATCATGTTGTTATATTCAACACAGACATTATTGTCAATTCTACACAAAGGTTTCTACTACCTATATTTTATGTATATACATTATAATATGCATATTTGAATAGAGACAAAAATATCATACATGGTTAGGTATATGTAGCTTAGAATTTACTATAATTAAGTTAATACTTAGACAGATTGATATTTTTTCTAATGACAAGTAAAATCGTAGTTGATTGATTATAACCTTTTGATTTGCAAGTGTAGCACTGAGCAAATTAATTATTGCTATATATGTCGACAGTAGGAAAACCAACTGAAAGACAACATTGTCATGTTGCGTTCTAAAAGTACCGCATCCGTCTCAAGTTCTATGATTCGTTGTACAGTTGGTTTAATTTTTAATATATATTCAATTCAATAATAATACTATCAGTTAAATATAAGGCTCCCCTTTCAGATACTTTCCCTCTTGTCTTTCAGATACGTCACGCAAATAACAAGATTCTTTATATAAAGCACCGGAAAATCCTATTAATCTATTATTTTATGGTATGGCCTAAAATTTTCTCCATCTAATCCTTTCTCCATATGTTTGCGTTGAGAGATATTCCACCCGTCATTATAGAACAATTTTTTCTATGGGATAAATATTTGGACAGGCTAGATATCATTGTCACTGCAGAAGTGCAAATATTTTTTAGAGAAAGTTCTTAAAGGAGAAATATTTTGGAGAAATTCTAAGTCCACACGAGGGAAACTAGCTAGCTGACTACATCGCTACTTTGATTCTGCTTATAATTTCATCTTATATGTATTTTCTCTAACACTACAGAGGCTTATCTACTATGATTGAACAAATCTCATAATTTTCGTCTGCTACTCATCTACTACATAGTACATATTATGGTTTATTGGTAGTATATATGTATGCTGTTGTAACTGTAATTGGTATTGCTAGTACGTAATGAATTGATTTCCTTGAATGACAGATCATCAATCCATTCATGTCCCTATTGTAATATTACAGTTCATTTTGAAATTTTTGATGTTTAAGGTTTCGAACCGCCGTCCAACTCCATTTAGCTGACTGACTTGTGACATGGCATGAGACAATTTCTTTTACTGATAATAATTTTGGGCCTCTGGAGGTCTTCGCCCATAGTCCTCATAGCCTCCTTCTGTGGTCGAAACTGCACGCGAACCACCATCCATATTTCCAACTCCGACAGATTCGTCGTAATTATAATACTCTTGGCCGGCCACGCCTGCTTCAGCACCTTTTGCATCCATCATCGCATCACCAGGAGCTCCTCCTCCACGATTCAGTAATCCAGCTGCTTTCGGTATCACCGATGAAACAGTCGAAGTAGCATTTTGGATGACCTGAACTCCTTTCTCCTTGTCACCGAGAACATAATGAATTCCTCCTTTAACATGACCTACCACCGGGACACTGTCAATGTGCCTTAGTGTCGAATTTTTCCAGAAGTAATCTTGAGTTTGCTGGGCCGCTTCAGGATTACCTCTAGCTTTTTCAATCATACCTCTTACTTGTGCAACTCCCGGTGTCCCACGGGAGAAGTTTTCTTGTGTTTGTTTAGCACCTAGAGAATCACCCCGGGCTAGCTGCACAAGAGATTTCACTTGAGACACTAGAGGAATGTGGTCTAATTTTCCTGGTGGTGGCCTAAACAGTAAACAAAAATTAACCAAATGCATAATCTACATGTTTAAAATTTCGCGGAATTTTCAGTGCTGAGGAAAATCATGTCAAACTGAATAAAGCGCAAGCAAATTATTTTAAATAAAATTTTAGTAGGTGCTGTAAATTACTTCATATCAAGGTTTTCAGGCACTCCCCCTTGTGCTCCCTCCACTCCTGTGGACATTCCCATGCCATAATTGTCTTGATTTTGACCAGTTGAGTTCCAACTGTCAGTAGTGTAATCCGACTGCGTCATTGGAGCCGTAGTTGAAGAAGTGTCGAAGGAAGTAACTGGCACATCAGCGTTAGTCGTTGTAGGGGCCCAAGCAGGGTCATTTTCATCTGATTGTTGCGGAGACTTTTTAGCTCCAATGAGCCCGCCCAGTTGTCCGCCAAGTTGACCAATTTGTGAAGTAAAACCAGACAACATTTTGAAATAGGTAATTCACTTTTTTTCTGGAGAAAATGACTTGGACTGACCCAGAAAATCACTCGTTGTCCAAATACTATAAATCACTTAACGGAGATCTACGGAAGCTTAAAAGTGAGTAAATTCTTAAGTCTAATCTAGTGTCTCTATTCTATTTTTGAATCAATAACTGAGGAAGAGAGGTGAAAGAGAGTGAGTATATAAATGGCTCTCGCAAGGAGAAAGCGAATGTTCGATAGAAAGTCAAGTAAAAGTCATAACGCTCGTACGCAGGTCTTTCCCTTTCGTTTTACTCTCCTATTACTTTAGTGAAGAAAATGAGTCCGGCTCAATTCTGTCCACTCCAGCCAGTCCCAGGCCAAGTAAGCAAAACAATTCAGCAGAACCGAGTCCTAGTTCTCTAGATTGAGACGGAGAAAACCAACTGAATTCGAGTGTGCTGGATCCAATGGATTCTATCTGTGCCATTCCCAGACTCTAAAGTAGAATGTTCTTACTCGGATAAGTTTCTCCAGTGAACAACACAGCCCATATATGTAGGTACCCAATACCCAATGCCAAGCCAATGTTGCTTCGCCTTGAAAGACTTGCTCCAGCAACTTCTGCTCCACGATCACTGCCATATCACACCATATATATATATATATATATATATATATATATATATATAGCATAGCAGCTTTCATTCACTATCATCCTTCCTCCTTATATGTCTTTTTTGGAGATGCGGCAAAATTTTTCCCTAGGAATTTATATCTCACTCCCATAATTTCCCTGGGATATGACTCTATCCCTATCCTCATCAAGTGGTCCGGATGGACCATAAAAGGTATATGTGGGCCAAATGCGCCGCAGCGCAGTCCCTTCACTATACTCCACCACTATTCGTCACAAGGAAAAACGAACACTTCATTTTGTTAACTACTTGTTAGGAGATTTTTTGTTCGCCTGTCTGTCCCTGCCTTGTCCTATCCCTTATTCCTCCAGCCACTTGTATTTATCTTGTGATGTGATGTTCTTCTGACTTGTTGTACATGTACACTACAAACGGCACAAGATAAATAAATAAAAAAACTCGACGATTCGTCTATGCCATTCCCTTTAACTGCTCCCTACAAAATGGGGATGCTTATTATTAATAATTAATCCACCAACTACTCCTAGATACACTCACTTGCTACTCACAACAGCTCTTCAAACAACAGATTGAGAAAGAAACAGATTTTGTCGTTTCCTCCCATTAAGAATAAAATATTAACTAGAAAATTGCATGCAACTCTTTGTTCCCTCTCTGTGGACACATAATAACGCCAGTAAATCTAAGTACAGTATTTTGGCATCATTTGATAATAACATCCTCGATATACTTCCAAACGACCTCCTTTAAATAAAACATGCCAATACAGACCTCATGAAACATCTCTCATGCAAATTCTAGTCTTTGCTTGTATACCATAAACACTCCATTTCCATTGCATTACTAGGCTTTAATTCAATATCTTGTTGCAAGAAACTCTCAATGCTTTTCTTTCGAATAATAAATACATTATTAGTGCCGAGGGCCTAACAAAACTTTTGCCAAAAAGCAAATGGTCAAAGTAAATCTATCTTAACAATGTCAACAGATAATTAAAATTCTGACATTATAAGCATTTGAAAAAGTTAAAAGTGTAATTTAATTGTGTGGTAACAACTTTAGGACTAAATACACATGTGCATACAGATAATACTTCAAAGATTCCTTACTAATTAATTGTCAAAATATCAGAACTATCAGAATACAGGTTGTAGAATTCAAGTTTATTGTCATATCAGATTTTACATACCAATTAACGAGTTTCAAAATTACGTGAGTACAGGAATTAATTGCGTTGATTGGATGCTGTTGTTATCTGTTGAATTGGCTTTTTGATTGGTCGACTGCGTGCAATTTCTCGTATTTTTATTCTAATTTTTCTCGGAATATCGCCCATTACTAATTTCAATGCACATTTGCGACCAAATCGCTGACATTCTGGCGTCCACTCTTTTCTTTCTACGAGATATCTCCAAAGAAGTGATTTTGGAAAAAGTTTTTGGGCTGCTAAGGAAAGCACAATCCTTTCCCATAGAATAATTTGTTCCAGTGTCGAAATTAAAACTGTCATTTCACTTGCTGCTTCTAGAGCCTGATAATTGAGCATCGTAGTCAGTGGGTTGAATTTGAGTATTCTTGAAGTTAATAACTAATGTTAAATAGTTTAAAATATTAATGTTTTAATTACCTGCACATCACTAATAGTGAAACCCAGCAAGAGATTAAACATGACAATAGGAACACTGATAACGAAAAGGGCAACAATTAAAACGGCCAATACCGGAAACGGGGCTGTATAATCTGACGAGTTGAAAATGTCGCTAAAATTAATTTCTCCCAACATCATTACAAGAATTTTGATTCCATTCGAGTTTAAATCTTCAAAGCTTTTATTCTGAAAGTATTAGTAATAGTTTAAATTTTTTTTAGTTGCTTCATGTGCCAGTGAAAGTGTTTATGAGGAAAACGTCAAATGACGAAGAGAGTGAAAACGTGAGAGTATTTATGGGATACAAAATTTGTTTTAAGATCGAAAAGTACATGCAAAACATTTCTGCAGTGGTGACTTGCAGCTTCAGTTAATTTTTTATGCGTATGCAAATTATGAATTTTCATTAAGCATAAACGCATATTTAACTTTCACTGCAGTGAAAGCTCCAAAATTCAAAGTTTAAAACTTTTATGTACTGTTTAAGGGCGAAAAAGAACGCACGCGTAACAAAAATGTGCTTAACTAATATTTGTCAGGCTTTATAAAGTTGTCTAGAAATGTAGTAATAGTTAATTAATGTTACCCCACGGAGCATTAGACTGATGGCAATGCAGAAGCCGATTAGCAAAGGGATGAACGCAATCATAAGACGAATGAGATTCTTAAATGCCTAATGTTAATAATTTAGCATTGAAAATCCTAAATATATCATGAAAATCATGATCAATTTTTCCGATGGAAGATATTATTTTACCGTGAAAAATACGTCAGCGTAAATTCCTATGACTGGAATATCTCTGCATTCCCACATGCCTATAAAGGACGCCAAGATAACGCTTTCCTGTAAGGAATGGACTGCATCAGACAATTTTCCTTCTCACACTCAGCATTCGCAAAACCATAAGTAGGATTTGCAGATATAATATCAAATTGTATAAATTATTCGACAGGGAACAGTAAAACGGTAGGAAAGCCAATTTACTGGATTCTCCCTGGGAATTGAAAGCGCTTTGGGAAATGTTATATTAAGAGGAGATCCCAGTTTCGTCATCGGCAATCATATCACATTTTACATTCCCTATACCACATTTACAGCAGTAGCCGCATAGTGCCAATCTTCAACTCCCCAAATGCAAGCCGAGATGATGGTTATACACACACAGCAAGTGAAAATGAAATGAGCTAAAAATATTGCTGATATTGTTTTTTTGAAACCAACTGTCATTAAAGAAACCATCTTGGTAACAATGAACATCAGAACAGTTGAACCCACAATCCAGCAACCCATGACATACTGCCAAGCTAGTAAATATTTTCCATCTAGCAAAAGAAGAAAATTTAAGCCCCATACATAATTGAAATTAGAAATAAAATTCCAAAGAAATTATTTCTCCCACCTTCACTGTTCTGTTCTGACTGCGAGTCATTAGTACTCTTTGTAGTTTCATTAGCAGTAGTTATTTTTTGAGGATAAGGATAGGTCACCCAAAACACGTCGATGATAAAAGCTAGATAGATTATGATCACAATCACCTGCCATTAAGTAAAAGCCAAATTAATCCCACAAAATTGGAAATGATAAATTCTTTTCGAAATTATTTTCGCTACCTTAAATATCATTCCAAACCAAAACAGAGGACGTAGTTTTCTCCATTTCTCTCTAATGAAGAGTTGAACAACAGGATGGTCCATAACTGTTTCCATTTCATCCCATTTTACAAACGAGGAATCTAGCATCACAGAGAGGTAATCGGTTTCCCTTGATAATTTGGGTGGATAATCGTCTTCATATGGATTGTTGTCAAAAAAGGTAACAGGTCTGAAAATGTTTGAAATGATGCAAATCAATTAGAGCTACCTACTCCACACATTTAATATGGAATAGGAAGTGAAAACTTTGCTTAACCCGATAGACGCTTCAAAAACTTCATCATTAGCTTCGTAGTTTTTATTATCAAAGTTGATATACTGGTCCATTATGGGCAGCATACTTTCAGGAACTTTATAATAGATTTTCTCGAACAAATCTTTGGTCATCCTAAATGTAGAATACAGAAATGACAACATATTTTCTAGGTGTATATTTTGTACTGGTGACCTCATTTGTCTCAATTTGTTCTTGACTACCATTCATCTGGGTAATTAGGATTCTGCAGAAGTATAGCCCTGGAGAGAGCTGTAGAATCTCTTCGTATGGTAATATCCAATGCAGTTTCCCCTGCAGAGTCAGTCATGTTAAACAATCTCTCTTTGTCCTCATTTTGTAATTTCTTACTTCCCAATAAAATATCAACGAATTCGCTTGTTTTTGTGTTGTAACCTGATTTGCAACAGATAGCAATAATAGTACATCATCTGTCTTAATTTCTTAGTCACAAAAATTGCTAAACCCACTAACCGAAATCAGCAATAATATGAAGTGCATGACGACCATCATCATCAACAGCAAAAACATCAATGTGCTCATGATCTAGGAGGCATTGCAAAACGTTAGGAAATAAATTGTAGGCAGCTACATGCAAAGCTGTTCTTCCTTTCCAAATGGCTTCTGCGTCTCCAGTATATTTTGCATTGATATCTTCTGCAGTTAAACACTTTAAAAATGTTCTGAGACAGGCGATATTGGTTTCATCCTCGTCATAAACTGTGGAAATTGTTGCAAAAAACTTTAGTGAGGAAATTAGCATAGATTTTTAAAAATCATTAGTCTAATCACCGTAGTGTACACCGGTATGTAAAATAAGAACTCGCGTTTCTTCTCCTGTATCTTTGTCAATTTTCACAGGACGAGAAGCACAGCCTTTATCAATTAGTAATTGAATCATATCTTCATAAACCCCTACGAATACAGCTTCTTCTAAAGGAGTTCGTCCGATAGTATTAAAGATATCTTTATTTTCCATTGCATCAAGCAACATTTCTGCACAATCGTATGCATCCTTATCTTTTTCACCTAAAATTCATGAAAAAATTAAAAGAAATCAGGAAAATTTCTTATTTTTGTGATACCTATATGAAAAGGAAATCACAATACTTGAAACAACACAATGCAGTGGTGTAGATCCGTAGCTATCTTGTATAGATGCATCTGATCCATAGCTCAGTAATAATTCCACGAGAGACTTGCTCAGCATATCAGCAGCGTAATGTAAGGCTGTCTTTTTCTCCCCTAGTGGTTTCCGTATATTTACAAATTCGCTTATCTTTTCCGCAGTATCCAATTTACCCACCACTGTTACATATTTCAGAAACTCTTCTACGAGATCTTCTACTGCATCACGCCATTCTGTGTCTTAATAATAAAATAATTCAAATCTTATTTTAGCCATTAATTCACTAATATACGTGAATGAATAATTTTCCTGTAAAAGTACATAATTAGATCAACTGTTTCTTAATTACCATCACGGCTAACGATAGCGATTAAAACAGTTGCCCCAACGCAATCCAACTCAGTCAAATCGTTCGAGGTTTTCTGAAGCAAATTCTTGAATGTCTCAATATCGGATTCTTTCGCTGCCCAGTGCACAGGGAATTTCTTTTTACATTCCTCGTTGCACTCGTGATCTGATTTTTCCGGTGCATCAGGTCTCTCGGGTTTCAATAATGTTTCACTATTTTCAATTCCCACATTCTCTCTTTCAGTTTCAATTTCTGGATGCTTGCCTTCATTTTCAATTTCCGAATTTTTGCTATCAGTTTCTAATTCCACAATGGAGAACCCATTGCTATTAACATGGTTTGTTTCAGGATAAACTTTTGCATCCCCCATTACAAATACTTACGAAACCCAGAATTATAATTGCAAGGGCACAATTGCATTAATATGTAAATTTTTGTGCGCAGATGAGAATGGAGCTAGTATTGGCGAAAAGAGAGCAAAATTTTGAATTAGAGCACTCATATTGGACACATACCAATGAAATAGTGGCACTTTGACGAAAGTAGTTGGCAAACTGTGTAATAATAAGACATTCATTCTTCCGTGCATTATCGACAGAATGCTGTATTGATAGTCTGGATACATATGTCTACAAGCAAAGTTTCAATTTGTTTATAAGTTTCTATGTTCATAGTATTTAATATTTATGGTGAGGACATGTGTGCAAACCGCGTAGTAAACTACTTCATGGCATAAAGAGACGCGAAAACAAGTATTGGGTATTGCTAACTATGTTAGGACAATCAAAAGTTATCCATTCTACTATCCTATTCATCCTTTATCGATTCCAAAGAACCATTTCGTGACTAAACTATAACATGGCCTTTTATCTGCTCCGCTAATACACTTAGCTGTAACAAGTGATACCATACAAGCCTTGAGTATCCCTTCGGCTCTTTATGCTTCTTTGTCAATTTATGACGCGAGCTTTTACATAGAAGGTTTTACAAGACTTTAGACAGTCCACAGAGATACTATATAGATTATAGTGACCTAGCTCTTTCTTTGCAGCTATTTCCGTAGTAGGTATTATAGTATAGTATTCTGAGCATATATTCAATTTGGAAATATAAAAAAATTCAGCCTGTACCGAATGTATTATCACATAATACATTTATAATAATATTACCAATTCGTTGACAATTCCTATTGGTGATTTTAAGAGATAAGAGAACTTTTATGCATAGGAATGAATAATAAATGCATCTAGCAAGACCTTTTCACTGACAACTATTATGGATAGATCACCACTACTAAAAGCAAACTGGAAAATAAGAAATGGACGACAAAAATTACTTATTCGCATGCTTAGCTTTTACATGAAATAGTTTTTTTCTGTTCATAGGTACACAGACTTACAGCTATGGCAAGGAGTGTTCAACGTATACGTGCAACAGACGTTGTATTTAAATTGAACCATGTTCCAGCATGTCATTTCTGTACGAATCTATGATTTCCTTAGATTAGGATGTGTATTGCAGTTACATTTGTTGTAAATATCATGTTGTTGGCTTATTGAGAATTGAGGACGCGCCAAACTATTTGCTTATTACGTGTTTGTGTGCATTGAGAATTGCAGTCTCATGTATTACTTGGCTCTTGGCTGTGTGTGTGGATGTACTCATAATGTCATGACATGACATAGCGTATACAGTTAAATCTACACTATGCTCAACTTAGTTCAAGTGCTTAACAAATTATAAGAACGATCACTACAGACTATTCCAGAAACAGTTTTTTCAGTTAATATTACTTTTAAATCGTACATTACTGAATTGCTGCGTTTTTGTCTTTTTGTGCGTAAATAGCAAGTGAAAATGATAAACAAAGATTACAGATGTCATTATGCTTAATACTTGCTAAATACAATAAAATGCAACGCAAAAAATAATAAGTAGACTAACACTTTAATTCAAAATTTCTTTGCTGACATGCATACAAATCACAATGAAACAAGTTCAGTACAAGGAGAGGTTTGGAAGAGTGCTATATAAAACAATGAGACATCAAACTAATAATAAATATCGCCGGGAAATATTTTTTGCAGGTCATGTCATGCAGCCGCCAACAAATGTATACACACATTCTTTATTTTTCAGGTCATCATCTAGTTTTCGTGTAGCATATTCCATTATGTCCTACCTTGAAAAACACAGGAAACCATAAAGTACAATGGCTATAAATATAGCACCTTAGGTAATGGTATAATGATGCAGGCTTTCCTTCTTTCTGTCACACCATTAGCACCACCATACGATATATTTATACAAACATGTCATGTTTCTGGAGTGCTTCCAAATTGAAACTTTACGCTTTCAAACATCACGTCACCGATGTGTATATTCATAAGTGAAGTGTAGCATATCAAGTGCATTTATACAATTTCACATAAACAGAGGCAGTTTCTCAACTTTAATGCAACAGTATGTGCAGCTTATTCAACTGAAAAATATTTGTCAACTGTCAGTCATTGAAATTCCAGTATATCATTAAGGGATGGAGGATAAACAACGGCTGCGATTTCTGATTACACACAGATGTGTATGAAGTAATTTATCAGCTAAAATGATAGCTAGTGATGCAGTAGGGTTATTTAACATTAATCTTGCTTGGTTATCTGTATCTCAACTCAACACTGAGAAAGTGATATAAATAAAGGATTAGTTAAATTTCCATATCTCTGAAGATGCAGCGAATGTTGTCATCCAAAATATCCACGAGAGACAGTTTGTCACTTATTAGTTTGTCGATATTTAGAATCTTCCTGCATTCTGATAATTCATTGACTACATTTTGCAGTTTTCCTCGGTACTCTTCCTTTTCCAACTGTTTAGCTTCTCGGAGTTTCTTCGTTAACAAGTACTCAGAAATATAAAGCTCGTACAAGGTGACACCTGTATATTAAACAATTTCCTTGCAAAAAAATCATAATTTTATAAATAGGTAAATTTGGATTTTAATTACCTCTTCGTCTGCCCAGAGGAACATCCAATTTGTCCAAAAGGGATAAGTATCGAAGAGATAACTCTTTTTTTCTTAGCAATCCTTTTATATCTAATTCTGTGTAAGTGTAATTCTTGTATCGACCATAGAATTTCGTCAAGGACTGAACAATGGGTAACAGAAGGTAATGATTGTCATGCAAAATATCCTTGTATTTCTCCAGAATTCCTTCGTATTCCTTAATAGCTGGGATAGTGCTTTCGATTTCAGATTCTATAGATTTCAGGATTGGATGTATTTTGGCACAGTCCGTGACCATGCTACAAGATTGGCATTTAAAGCAACTGTCGTTCATTGGCAGTTGGAAAGCAGCCTTGCAAGAAACGCATTTGATAGCCGAAATAAAAGATTCCAATTCCGTTGGGTCACAGCACCGAGTGCATTCACATTCAAAATATTTAGTTTTCATTAAGTGCTTCCGTCTGCTTGAAGTTCCTTGGAATATATCCGCATATGACGTCGTAATCATTTCGCCTTTAGCAATATCAACTGCGGCTATAACGATCATAATGTTCTTTTCATTTATGACATAAATTGTATTGGGATTACAGTCGTGATTCATCAACCCTCCCAGTCGATACACTCCGCAAATTCTACACAAATATCAAACAAAAATCTCTAGTTATTTCTTAATAGGAATATTCTCAGCATGAAAATTCTTGAACTATTCAGGTAATTTTATTTCTAAGACTAAAATACAATGTGATTTTCATCTACGCTCTACGGAACTACATTAGGGCTGCACACAATAGCTACGATGGACTTTGTATTGTCTGAATCAACCAATTGTCAATTACCTTCATAACCAACGCAGTGATTTTCACCTGACTTTTATAGCATGCATGCGTTAACAGCAAGTATACTTACTCAATATCATTTATTTTTATCTCGTATGCATTCACGTCTATAATTCCAATTATGGAATGAATTGTTTCTTCGTCGAATTCCAAATTGCCCCCTTTTCGCAGGAAATCTACAACATTCACTTGATTACGATGCCAGATCTCTTCGTCTTTTTTACGAATTTCGTTGTTGTGAGCCATTGTCAATAGCTTTTCCCAATTCCCTTTGTTTTCACTTTTTATCTGCAAGCATCTTATGGGAAGTATCGACTCGTAAGCTGGTTGATAGCATTCATAGTCCACTATTTTAGGCTTGAATTTCTCAAATATTTTACATTCAGATTCCTTGTGATAGGATTTTGCACACGGCTAGAAATTTTAAGTAAAACAACTCATGCAAAACGCAAACGAGAACATTTTGTGCTAACTATGTGAATTGGAATAAAATGTTTTAAATTACCACATCAAGACAGTCATGACACACGGGAAAATTGCACCCAGGGCAAGAAAAGTCGCTTGTGACATTTCGTCTGTGGCATTTGATGCAAAGGGGGAGTGACAGACGTTTCGGTCCAATTGCCAATGGCTCATCTTTGAAAATAACTGTTCCTTTCTTGATATCTCTGTTTGTTACTAATTGTCTGCCGAATTTTTCGCTGGTTTTAACGGTGTAAGGAATACAAGAGGCTTTGTGGGTTTTCCAATGCTGTTTCTGATGGGCAGCGGAGCAATAAGAAATGCTTTGGCAAGCAGCACACCTTTTATCCGCCGGTGCGGTACAAATTGGACAATTTGCCATTGTCTCTGGAAAATGTCCAACTTCTCCGTTTTCCTACTCCTAAGTGAAACACAGATATAATTTTCCTAGCACAAATTCTTAGCTATAAATTGATCTCTTCTAAACGATGCAGTGATAAAAATGTCGATGTAAGAAATCTCACCGGTTAGCAGTCGAATGATTTAGTAAAATTTTCCAAAATCCTTATTGTCTACACTAAAAATCCCAAAAATGTATTCCGCACAACGCTACATTAAATGTGAAAAGGAAATCAGTCTTTTAATGAGATGAATGGAACTATGGGAGTCTGAAGTAGTTATGTCAAGACTAGACACAAGTAAATAGAAACGCAAACCAAAGAAACCACTTGCAAGGAAGCAGCAAACAGCAACTACTGATTTTCAACTCAAAACTCAGCCCTGTGAAGTACATAGAAGCATAAACATAAGTTAAGAGAGACAGTAAATAGTGGAGTTACGTCTAAAAATAGTTAGGTTGTTCTTTTACGGATCAATTGAGTCAATGTGTTCACTGCCGGCACCCATTCATTCCATCACAAGTGACATTATCATTGCTTCTCTTCTGCTCATTTAAATTCTCTGGTTTTACATGTCCGTTATTTTTAGTCGGATAGCATAGAATGTTCGTGGAAAGGAGAAAAGATAACCAAAATGTGTGGGTTGTTGGTTTGAATAGAAAAAAAGTGTTTACATTACACTACTCAGTTCTAGAATATAATGCTTTTAGTCAGAGTTAACCCGAGCTCTGATTCTGAGCTTTACACTTATATCCTTGTCTCTTTTTACTCTTTTATCTATGAACTGAAAAATGGCATGGAAGAGGTAGGAAGTAGGAATTGCATATTGCATAAAACGTGGCGAGAATTATAAACGAAGGCTTATTGCCTCTATGTATTCGTAACTAGATGAAGATTAGATACATATCTGATTCCCAACTATTTGGAAAATCATTTACCCGTACACCAAAATAATCTGAACCTCATCTGCCCTCCTAAATGACTGCTCATCAGTTCATCGATGTGTATGTAAATAGAACATCAGCACTTATCACTATCACTAACTACCAAACAGATATCTCCATAGGCTCATGCAAATTTAAATGCTTTACAACTTTTAGTATGTCTAAAAAGATCGTATGTAAGCGATATAAATTCTCGGTGAGACGATGAGGACCATTCATGAGGGAAGGAGAAATCTAATTACAAATTGATCTACGAAACTCACTCTTGGTCTCCATCTAAACTCTCGACTCAGCAGGCATGCATTAAATTGATCCCCTACCTAATTCCAACTTGGCAAAGACTCAAATCAATAGTCAAGATAAGAATTCCACACTTGCTCCTATCATTATCCTGAATTCCTAGAGCACCTCCTAATTATCTATCGCAAAATCTGTCAACTGATTATGTACTCCGAGCACAATCATCCAACATTACATGCCATTCCTTAAACCAAACATTATTCTAGACTGTCATAAACACTTTTTACAGTTACACATGTAAGCAGCTGTACTAACGACCATTAGAAATGACTAATGACAGTAATAATAATATCGTGTACGCTATGATATCTTAGATAAATTAGAATTAGAATTTGTCGCTCGTCATAATTGTATTCCTCAACACTCTTTGGTAATAAAATTCGGCATGGTCTGCATACTCATGAAAAATAGTGCTACACAATAAAAGGTGCTCTGAGTAAACCTCTCTTAGTAAGCAGTACACATTTTACTGAAATTGCTTAAAGGAGGATGAACAAGCAAAGGAATTTTGTTTGATCAATGAAATGGGTGTCAAGTCATGAATTGGTAATGTATATGCTATCGGCATTTCCCCTATATACTCACCCCAATGACTTGCTCAATCATTGTATTGTGTACGTATGACTTGCTCTTGGCCATTATATATTTTATGATGTTTATTGATCTCTTCCGTTTCCTCCTCTGCATAATAATGTCGTGCCTTTCCTATCCAGTCAATGACAAGACTCAGTTCTGTGTTTACCAAATTCCATGATTTTGTTTAGACTTACAATTAATCTTGGTTAACCATCATTAATTCACTGGCTTCTATTGTATTATGTAAGGAACATTGCTCTAGGAATACTTGTTATTCATACCAAAAAAAGGTCGAAAGTCAGACGTGGAAAGGAAAGGAAAGT
Organism: Tomocerus minor; assembly: GCA_009936455.2. Classification (NCBI taxonomy): domain Eukaryota; kingdom Metazoa; phylum Arthropoda; class Collembola; order Entomobryomorpha; family Tomoceridae; genus Tomocerus; species Tomocerus minor. The sequence continues at coordinate 33,906 of JAAAYG020087655.1, read as the reverse complement.
TGAGATTCTGCTTTTCTTATCGCACCCAGGTGAAAATATTATCATACTATAATAGGACAACAATTTAATTATTACCAGGTAATGTTGGGGAATTTACTATAAACTGCATATTTATAGTTTGAAATGGATTTGTATTAATATATTGGACAAAATATACGGTTAGATAATCTCTGGACAAAATGGTTGGAGGAGGACCACAAGGGAGTGCCGTCGGGACTAGAAAAACGGAAACTGTAACGACCGAAAGTGAAGATAACACTGAACAATTAGCAAGAGAGGAATGTTCTCGACTATCCAGGCAACTGAGACTAATGGAAAACGACAAAAAAGCATATCTTGAAGAATCTAATGCTGCAATAAACCATCAAAAGTATTTTCCGCTATATTACAATTCTATTTTGCAACATCTTGATTAGTATACGTAAATAATTGGAAATGGCATACAAAAAATTGTTTTCTTCAAAATCATGACATGCCTAATTTCGGACAAATACAATTGGTTTTTTTTTAGAAAATCGATTGCAGCCCTTGAAGCGGAGAATGCCAAATTGGATGCTGAACTGGAAATCCATAAAAACAAGCAAAACAAAGAGAAGGAAGATGCTAATCTAGTAAAAGTATTTAAAATCATTGATAAGTACAAAAAAATGGATGAGCAAGTGAGACAACAAACAAAATTGAGCGTCGAAGTCGAAAAGAGGCTTAACTTGACTGCTAATCGAGTGTCGAAGTTGAAAGCAAAACTGGAAGCCACGGATATGGCTGATAATATTCCATTACCACAACTGGAAAAAAAGAAATTTGTACTGACCAAAAAATTAGAAACAGTGAGGTTTCTTTTCCCTGCTTTATTAATCTTTAATAATCTTTTTAGAAATTTTCATTGACCAGATTGTCTTTTTAGGTGACTGCTCAATTTGACGCGGTTGTTGCTAATAATACAGATTTGCGAAATGAAATTGATGAAATCCTCACACAAAATATTGCAGTAATGGAAAAATGCACACAGCTTGAAAAGCAATGTGACAAAGTGAAGAGTCATATTGATGATATTGTGGATCAGGCTACTGCAGCTTATGACCAGCGGTTTCCATTTACATCTTTTAACAATATTTTATGTAGAAATTTCATTTTTTGTGAACGCTTATTTTTTTTAAACTTTTACAGTGAGGAGGCTGTTGCAAAAGCAAATGCACTTTTCGAACGAAACGCAAAAGAAAAGAAACTGTACACAATGGAAGTCAGTGAATTAAGTCGAATTATTCGGCATGAAGAAAAGCTACTGGATTTCATGGACATAAAAAACAAGGATAGACTCTTTTTGGAAACAGATGAAGAGAGAATCAGTATGAAATTTCACACAACTAAACTATCAAGATAAGAGGGATATTGCATCGTTTCATTAATTTCAGGTCGTTTGGAACATGCCAAAGAGCAAGTTTTAGATGAGACATTAGAGTCTTACCGTGAGAACTTCTCAAAACTACTGATTCCCGAAACACCGACCATACAAGGACTAGTTGAAGAGTTCTCAGAACTACAGCATGCCAATATCGACAATTTCTCCTACATAAACGAATTAAACAACGAAGTAAGGCGTTTCATTTTATTTTATGTTTAATACTTGATGGGTTGATTCTTATCCAAGGCTTTTCCACATTGCTGCATAAAATATTCGTTGAAAGCTGGAAAATAAACTAACAATTTCGAAATTTATTTAAAAGATTGAAGCATTGCAAGAGGAAACTAATGAAATACGTGAAGATATCAAAAGATATTCATCAGAAACCGTTGAGAGAAATCAAGCGAAAAATGCAGCAATTATTAAAAGACAGGTAAAACTTTAAAGTGATGATGAGAAAGTTTTCCTATTTTATCCGTTACTCTTTTTCATTTGTTTGATTTGATACTTAGGGAGAGTTGGATGAGTTGCGAAATAATTTCCGCTACGTACAAGTGGAAATGATAGAATACAAATCTTTGATGGATGAAATCGTTCAATTGATTGAACGTCTTTTCCATATAACCGATTGTAGTGGTCAAGCTCCGGTTCTAGAGCTTTTGGGAGGTAAAATCTAATAATAGTTACAAAACCCTTATTCAAAGAAATAGTCCATGTTTATGTATTTTTACATACAAAAACATAGGACACCATCAAGAAATATCTCCGAAGAACGTTACTCTGTATGTAAACATACTGGAACACAGGATCGCAGATATTTTTGGCATGAAATTCAATGACAAACCAATTGGGACTCCTTCGTTGAGGTCCCCAAGGCCGCCGTCGAAGACAGTTTCAGATATTTCAGGGGTAAACCGACCTCGAATTCTAGTCTCCACCCAAGAGTCGGACGATCTAATTAATTCCGAGTAAGGAACCAAAATAATTAACATTATTTCTCATTCCTCTCTGATAAGATGAAGATTAGCAAGTACATGTTTATTCTACTGTAATATCGCATTGTGCTATTGTATTTGTAGTGACGAGAAGACTCAAAGTTTGGTTGATTCCGAGCCAAGTCCTTTAGCTTACTCGGCGATGCGTGATAAAGTCTTGGATGCTGTAAGTCGGAGAACAACACCCAGTGTTTCTGGGGCAGAGTCTCCAGCTTCCAACGTATTCATAACAAATGAGTGAACATTGAAGAACAAAAAAAAAATCCATAAACACAAAACCAATTTGCAGATAAATGCAAAATAAGAAAATGAATATCTCAAATGACCCAGGCCTAGCATTGTAAACAATTACAATGAATCCGTAATGATCTTTTTCATGTTTTATATACCTACGTTCATTTTATGACCACGCATTTGTAATGGTCACTACCTTTAAAGTATGAGAGAGAACCTAATCTAATGAGCTGTAGCTTCTGTAAAAGTATTATTGTACCAAGAAGATTGAAAAACATGTAGCTAATGTGGAAGACAAACTAGTGTAGAAAAAAGCGTAGCATTAAATATCATAGATGGGGTCATTTTTAGGTCTTGGTATATGTCAGTGACAGTAATTGGCTGTGTACAAAGTAATTACTTATCTTGCGTTTATATTGTCACTGAATCGCAAACAACGAACAAAAGCTGCAACATAGATTGCCGATTGTATGAACTTATGGAGATGAATATACTTGCAATGTTTTATACCTACATCTTCGTCTTAATTCGAAATGAAGTCACATTTTTTCAATTTTTAGAGGTATTATTTGCTTGAAATTGAGTTATGTACTCAATACATAATTTTGCTACACTACAGGAGGAATTAGGAAGCTGTGGTAGTGTATTTGAACATATAATAATTGAAACTAATATCAGACCGTAGTTTAGTAATTCATGACGTGTGAACAACAAAAGTAATGTGTGGTAGTCCCAGACAATATAAGCATACCCCATTCACACACATTATTAATAAATATCATCCATAATTTACTGCGTTATTAGCTAGCTTCAGTAGCTTCACATTCTATTCAATGACTAATTAATTCCTTGGAATATAATATGCTTGTGACTAGTTTAAGTATCTAATAAAGTCTTAGAAAATCATGTGATGTTTTAATCTATAAAACTGCAGATGGGTCTCAAGCAGTGAGTTATTACTCTATTTGTTATCGTTTATTCAGAGAAATTTGAAATATTTGTCTGTACGCGATCACTTTGTGTGTATGTCTGTCCGTCCATCTCTGCAGACGATAACTTTTGAACGCATTGACGCACATGCAACAAACAAACTTTCTGTGTGTCATTTAGAGATCAATAGGAACACCCAGTTCAACAAATGGGGTTACTGCGAATACGAGGTCATAAGGTCACACATTTCTCTGCAATTACCGCTGTTTTACCACAGTTTATTATAATATGCCTGGGTATACCACTCTGTACTGACACTGCGAGTGCAGACGTAGGCAATTTATTTTTATTGTTTTCTCAAACAGTATACCAATAAAATTCACTTCGCATTGATCTGTAGAGTAGTCAGAGTAGATGAGTTAGGTACATCTGAAATCTCCATAGGAAGAAAGATAGAAGGACTCTTAGAGAAGACCTCCATTGAAATTTCACATAATTTCATGTTAGGCGTTTTATGACATGTATGTAAATCATTCACTATATAAACATGAAGGAAAACTTGAACTAAGAATTGTTTAGGTGATAGCTTTCTCATTTCCATTTCTGCACTCGTTTCCTCAAGACCATTGCATTTTTCGCCATAACTAATTTCATTGTACTACGTTCTGGAAAAAGTTTAGTTCACAGGATCGATTTCGTTATTATTGCTTCATATTTGGCAATTCGTTGCAAAAATAAAAACGTTTTCTACAGGGGATATGATACAACCTAAAGATGACGAAGAATCTGCGCTTTTGGCCCAGGTATGCCATGTTTGAAATTATCATTGCATAGCAGTTGTAGTAGTAGTAGTAGCTAAAATTGTAATTAACATATTTACTTCGTATTGTACTATTTGCGTAGTTTAGGGAAAAGACAGCCGATTTGGATCAAGATGAAGAAACCTCCTTAAAATTTCTCAGAGGTAATAACAGCAATTAAAATTTTGTTCTGACTCTTTCGATCATGAACATGGAAAATTGAAGCTGAATTTATCAGAAATTTTTAAATTAGAATTGCCTTTCTTATTTCACAGCTCGGGAAGGAGATTTGTTAAAAGCAGAAGATATGCTAAGAAAGGTTCCTAAAATATTGTTTGGCATCTTTAAATGCGAAATTGTACTAACTGGTAATAATGTTGACATCGATCTAAGCTTTATTTTGTATCCCTAGTCTATGAAATGGCGTTTGGACAACAACATATCCCAATATTTGCAATGGAAGCCGCCAGAGAAGTTGATTGATTTTGGAATTATATACGATTACCCCGGCTTGGATTATGAACGGAGACCTAGTTAAGAGATTCCTTAATTGCCGCACACAGAATCAGTTTTTTTCTGTTTGCGATACTAACTAATTCCATATTTTCTCCATGATTATTGTGATGTGCTTTTACCATTTCAATTTGCAATGTTATTACAGTATTCTATGTTCCGTTTGGAAGTTTCAAATCGAAGGATTGTATACAATTTGGGATGAAAGAAGAAATTCCAAAATTAGCATATCATATTTTGGAAAGAGCTGTACACATATGTAGAGAGAACCAAACGAGCCAAGCCATATTCATTCTTGATTGTAATCAATTGAGTATGCGGCACGTTTTACATCGGGAAAGTACGAAAATTATGACAATTTTAATTTTATTTCTTAATTTTTTATTCTAATTTTATTATTTATTATCTAAGAAGCAATTTACTGTTTTACAGGCATGCAGATCCTTTATGGCAATTTCCAAGCTTTAGAAATGGTAATTCTACTTATATCGATGATGAAAAGAATATATATAGATATTTTTTATGCATGTATGTAAATATTTTCATGGTTATGTAAGATTTATTTCGTTGCTTTATAGAACTATCCAGAAATTGTAAAGCACTTGATTGTCATCAACGGTAACTTATTAAATAATATTAATATATGGGATCAATCAAACATTAGCTTTACTGTTTCTATTTAACCAATTCTTCTATCTACAATTGTAGCCCCGAAGATTTTCTCCATGGTCTTCAAATTTATAAGACCCATTCTATCCGAACGCACTTTGTCTAAAATCCAGATTCACGATAATAATAAAGAAGCCTGGATGACTGAATTGTTAAAAAATATTCCACATAATAGTCTTCCAAAATTTTCAGAATGACTTGCACTGCAGAAGATGATCGAAAGTTGAAAATAAAGATATTGATTTTTTATTTCACAAGATTTATTGTATTAGTGTCGATTTTCATTTTGTAAACCGTATTAATGAACTAAGCTTATAATTCACCTAAATAACCTTTTCTTAAGAAACGATATTGTTGAGGACCATGAAACTATCCCACGATGATGCATAAAAACGAATCAATTAATCATTATCATAGACTCATATAACTATTACCATCGATTCATTTGAAATGGAAAAATATGCTATCCCTTCACAGACCTTAGACCTATAATTCCACTCGACCATGAAATACGGTACTATCAAGTAGAGGTAGCTACTTTATAGGAGGGACTCATCTGTCTGTCTGTGGGTGTCATAACTTGATAACTCCCAAACGATTTCCGGTACATCATTTGGATTTTGCACATGCGTTTCTGGGGTCCTTATGGAGAGGTACATAAAATTTGGGTTCAATCGGATGATTTCATGACCTTACTGCGTTAGGAATTAGCCATTGACAGAAGGTTGGATGAGAACCCCCTAAACCAGACTAGGTTGAATTGATGTCAACAATTGCAGAGAGCCAGAATAGGTCGGAATAACGTCAACAATCCCATAGAACCAGACTATGATAGAGAGAGAATTGATATCATTTTCCCTGTAAATCATGCGGTTTTCCCCGTAAGTAATGCGAACTTTACCGTAAATCACTCACCGCTACTTATTTTCATCGGTTTTTACAATGATTTATTAAATTTAGATACCTACTTACCTACAGCTTGGTTATAATTTACAAGTAACTTCCTCGTTTACCTACCTAAGCAAAGTAACAAATGTAATAAAATAATGTGCAAATCAATACAGGTTCCCATTTCATACAAGTGCAAGTGTAAGTAAACTAATAAGAAACTGAGAAATTACTGACATAATGATCATGAGAACATGAGATGCCATATTGTTACTGTTTATTATAAGGAAATATTACACAATTGAAAGCATTTATTGGGGATGATATTCGTTTTATTTTTGTTAGATCTTAAATTCGTAATAAATAGTAATTTTAGCTGTTTGAATGATTTTGTTTGATTTATCCGTATTATATTCAGTATACCCAAGTATACTGAATTTTGAGGAGAAAACTGCTATTATAAAAATTATTTTAGATTCATAAAGTGAAGATCATTGATTTCCTTTCTGCGAGTTTTCTATTAGTAAACCTTTGCTAATAGTTCATTCATTCCTAACTGAAGCAAATATTTAACGTGTTCCACCCTCGTGATATACAGTTAATCCTAACTAAGCCTTTTTCTGTAACCCGAGATGTTAAAGCTAAAAGATCAACGAGAATCAGCACTTTTAGACCTGGTAAATCATCCCGAAATTCCAATAATTGTACAACAATGAAAAAATGTAATAACAGGTTTTGTTCTATTTTTACAGTTCATGGAAAGAACTGCAGATTTGAATGAAGATGAAGCAATCTCTTTAAATTTTCTCAGGGGTACCATATAATATGGTTTTAAAAGTTTTGGTTATATACTGGATTTTCTGTTGCACGGGCCATACGAAAAACGAATTTCATTTACATACGGATTTATGTACATTCCAAGTATTGTAATTCAAAATTTTTTTGTTTCACAGCCCGTGAAGGAAATTTGGATCAGGCTGAGGATATGCTGAGAAAGGTAAACTAAAATTTACCTTTACGTCAATGTCGTCAATACTCCAGAAGGTGTCAGCTAAAATATTTTTAAAACTAATCTTTTCTTGAAATCAAAGTCTGTAAAATGGCGGGCCGATAACAATGTAGGCCAATATTTGCATTGGGAGCTCCCTTCGAGGTTCACAAAGGAATTCCAAATTGATTTCAAATTCACTGGATTCGATAACGAAGGAAGGCCAGGTTAAGTAATCAAATGACGCAAATATTGTTACACAAAATATGGGTTATCACTTATCACAAAAACGAACAGCTACATTATCATCATGCTACATATGCATGCTACATATACATATGCATGCATATAATATAATTATGCAGGCTACTAATTAATTCTACACGTTTTCAGTGATCATCTATGCTAAAATTATTAATAAAGCATTAAAATGTCATCGTTTCTACCACAGTAATCTACGTTCCGCTTGGGAATTACAAATCCAAAGAATGTATGGAGAATGGATTTAAAGATGTTTTATTTCCGAAACTCTATTATCATGTTTTTGAAAAGGCTACATATTTAGCGAGACAGAATCATACAAGTCAAGCTATTTTCATTCTTGATTGTAACCACTTGAGTATGCGGCAAGTTTTTCATCGCGAAAGTATGTTAGCAGTTGTAACAATTTTCACTTAGCTATTATCATTTGAAAGTGTTTTTTTAATGAGTCCATTTCTTTAAGGTGTGATGAATGCGTACAACGGTTGCCAAATGTTGGAGCAGCACTATCCGGGGATATTAAAAGACTTAATAGTTATCAATGGTAATGCAGTGAGCACAAGATGTTTAATTTTACAAAGATATAGGTACTGTGCAGGTGCAGAATAAATATCTGCTTTATAGACACTGCTATTCAAAAATTCTCGAATTTTGTAATTTAATAGCTCCAAAAATATTCTCCATTGCATTTAAAATCGTGAGACCGGTTATGTCTGCCCATACGCTGTCTGCAATCCAGGTTTTTGGATTCAATAAAGAAGTCTGGATGGCTGAGTTGCTGACAAAAATCCCCTCTGAATCTCTTCCGCAGTTTATGTTGGACTAAAAGCTAAATGTTGTAATTGTGAATATCTGAATTTGTGAGTTATAAGTAAAACTACATATCTATTTATTATATGCACCATCATTGCAAACATACTTTTGATATTGTTTTTATTTGACAATCCCTCCCGTTGAGTCTGAATGCATTGAAATTATTTTAATCACCTTTGTTCACTAAAAAGCCCTCCTCACAGATATCAAGCTAACACTACAACACTAGTAAGGCAAATGAGTTGATGAACTAAATGCTACGATCTTCCACATTCGCAAAATAATGATTCATTCAGCATTCATGATTTCATCATCGTTGATATTGCACTGTATGGCAAAGCACATTGAGCTAGAAGGGCTTTTTGTACAGCCTTTGTAGAATGCTAGTGGTAGTAGTATTATACATGTAAGTTACATTTTCCACCAAATTATTGCATCATTCTGTTTTTGTTTGTTGACAAACTCTTCTGTTTCCACTCCTACACATCCGAATTTCACTTAATCCGATCCAGATTATCTTGGTTTTTAATAATGTTATTATAGGATTAGTTATTTAATTCACGAGATAGACACCTTTGTTTGACGCAGCAATCGTATTGAACAATGGGCCATGAAAATTAATTAATGGTTTTACAACTTCTACAACCTCATAGTTAGTATTTTAGTATTGTGATTTTTACCAGAACAGCACATGAAGGACGGAGGTTCACCTTTTCCCGAAAAAATTCACATAAATATTATTGGTCCTATGTTCATTCATCACCGATAAATAATTAGACAGGTGTACGTAATTCTTTTTTAACGGATTTTTCTATGAGAATATTGTAAGATGGGGATGGGACGAAACGTAGGATACATTTTTTAATTTTTTTGTAGTCCCTATCATTTATCAAAACTGCGCAATCAGCAATGAACTCAAATGTTTCGAGACTGGTCGTGGGTCTCTCTGGAGTCAGTTGCGGTGGAAAAACGACAGTGACGAAATTACTAAAAGCAGCTTTTCCGTGGTCTTCCATTTTACACCAAGATGCTTACTTTCGACCCAGTGATTCAAAGCATCATATCTACATGCCCGAACTGAAGCATAACAACTGGGAGTCGAAGGCTGCTTTGGATTTTACAAAAATGGAAAACGACCTTCAAAATATTCTTAATCATATACCGAGCGAGAAGGAAAATTACTAAGTATAAAGGTAAAGCTACTTTTTATGAAATCGTTATTATTTTTGCCAATTTGTATCAACTCTTCCCTTGTATGATTTCTTGCAATTGCATTATAATGTGTCGTTTATTTCTATATTTCTGCAGATAACAAAACGAGATTTTTCGAAAATGACGAGTTCGTGATAAATCATAGACTGGATGATGACCATGTGGAACAGCTCCGTAAATTTTCCAACATTCAACTCGTAATTCTGGAGGGCCACATCATATTTCATCACGAACTATTTTATAAATTGTGCAACCTCCGTTATTTCTTCACTTTGGATGAGCATGAGTGTAGAGAAAGACGTCGTTTTCGAGTTTATGATCCACCAAACCCTCCCGGGTTTTTTGATAAATGCGTTTGGCCGGCTTACCTCGAAAGATTACAGGCTGTTCAAAAGCTGCCAGGCATTTCTTTTATTGATGCTAAACGTATTCCACTTAAAAATATTTACAAAACCATATTTTCTGATATTATTTTGCAATTGGAGAAATTCTCACTTGATGAATCTGAATCTGTTAGTTAGTCTTTAGTAAAAGTTTTACAAGTTTAGTCCTGTGGATATATATAAGTACTTTGCTATTACTCGAGACTTCTAAAACTTTTCATGCAATGAACGTAAACAAAATGAAGTAGTGTGAATTTTATCAAAGGTGTTGTGTACAAATTTTCTGTTTTTATTGTTACAACAGAAATAATTCAAAAGTATTCTGTAATAAGTACTACAGTATTAACAATGAAAAACTTTACAATTACAATACACTGACGCACGGGTCTTAACGAAAGAACAAATGAAAACATGGATTTATTTTGTACATACAATAATTAACTTATTTTAGCTGTGGTAGGTATATTATAATTGTATCTGTAAAGTTGTAACAAAATTTGATGGCAATTAAGTTTCCTTTTGACAATTTGTGTTATAAATATTTACTACAAACTACCTTCTACTTGTCATTTTCACTTATTAATTTTTTACATTATAGGCATAACATTTTAAGTATGCATTACCACCATTGAGGGGGAGGGGCTCTAATAAATTCTGGTCATTTAGTGATAAAAGGAGACCAATAATACATTAGAATACAATAAACAATTTTTCATGTAGATATTGTAATTCGGTAAGCCCGGCGTAAGTCTATTAGAGTCAGTAAGTAAACGAATAAATTCCTGGAGGTTTTCTGTTCATTGATGTTATTTTACATAAATGTTGTCCGCTATTTGTATTCTAGAATTTGCATAGCTTCTTTCAGTACACGTATATATTTTCAGCAAACTCGTATTCATATCCATAATTTAATTTGCTATCTAAAATAACATTCTTATTACACATTACATATTTTCATGCTCTGAATGAGTTTTCTGCCTAATTAGTAAGTATATATAGCTCGGAAATCATACTGAAAACTGGTATACATTGTATACGCACTTGCGGCTTTATCCACGATGATAATAATAATATATTTATCTGCTAAAAGGTAGAAACTAATTAATTTTACTTTAGCACATTGTATGTATCAATCAACTGAATTCATATAGAAATGTTTTTATCATCAATTTACAATGCGTAGTTTTGCGTAGTACTTTAATACATTTTGCATATTTATAATTTTAGTAGAGCTGCTTTAAAAATTCAATGCACTTATGTATTATCATAATATTGTATAAAGATCCAGTCCTTAATAATTCAGCTTCAACTTACAGCTAACAGGCAGTTTTTGTAGTTCGTAATTTATCAACATCAATTTTGATTTCCCTTAAAACAGTAGTGTAACAAACCTTAAGAATATACACTTAATTACTACTAACAATGAATAAGTACATAAACAGATCGTATTTTAAATATTGAACTAATCACAACTCAAAGTTTCCTTTACATTAATTACAGTGCACACTTGAGCAGGATATTTTCATGCATTCGTGTGACAAACAATCAGGTGGCTAAATAATTAATATATAACGTGTCATTGACGCACGAAGGCAAGCAACATAAACTAATTAAGTCTGATTTAATATCTAATTAACCTACAAAATTTAACGAATTGAGGCAAAGTTCAGTTCTAATGTAAAATTGTCATTGTGTTGTGTAGTCTGAGCATTAGATTTGTCTATTTACTTATCCTAGAAGCTGCAGAAGCTCCTGCTTCAATATCATTAGTCTGATGTTCAACAGGAACAGAGATAGAGGAAAGTCTTGCCCCTTGGCTGCTGCTATGTCCCAGTCCGTAGTCATCTTCAGAACTGACATTTGAAGCTGATCTGGCTAAGCCTCGGCTTTGAGGATGCGTTTGAAGGCGAGATCTCCTTCGAGCTACAGGATTACGAAGCATCCTGCAATACAAAAGACCATTCCATGTTATTACATGAGTAAAAAGAGTCGAAAATGGTTTTATTCAAGAAACCGAAGGTAATAGGAAAAGAAATTTGAGAAATAACGCTATACTTACGATCTCCTTTTCAAAAATTCAAAATTAATTCCATGTCTCAGGGCATTTTCCTCATCGTCCGAATAAGTTTCGAATCCGTCAGCAAAAATATCCTCCCTGCTGGAATTGGTGCCTCTGGAGTCTAGTGTTTCGTTACTTTCCGTCCTGCCATATTCATTATGATGTGAGGGAAGACTTTGTGCTCCTACTGCCAGATCATTTTTCTCATCTTCATCCTCCTCTTCTTCCTCCGTCAAATGACTCTCTTTGCGATTCATGCCGACAACAAAAGCTCCATTATTTCTACACATTGGACCTCCGTGGCAGTGACATTTGCAATTGGCCAACGGCCTTCGTCTCCCATTTCCGTTCTTGCCATTCCCTTCCCATAATTGTCCTACAGCTCTGTCTAAAGTGTCCAGCATGTCATCACTAGACTCGCCATTATGATACTCATTGTTATTATTGGACTTCCTGCCTCCTAAAGTTGTGCTCGTCTCGACTAAATCATCGTCGTCTTCTTCTTCGTCCAAAGTGGAGGACACTGAGCGTTTCATAATGATGCGTTCATGCTCCTGCTCTTGCTCCTGTATATCTTCTTCCTCTAGAGTGGGTGTCGTGAAGGATTTGTGTTTGTGGTAGCTATCAAAGCCGGGAGTCTTTAAGCTGCTACCTTCGGATCCCAAAGACATATCTGTAACCTTGGACTCTTCTCCTGGGTGATACATCGTCGGAGATGTAGGAAGATTTAAGTGAAGCTGTCGCGAGACACTTATAGTTCCTGGCTCACTGAACACAGACTCCTCTGTTTGAGTTTCAGAGCTTAGAACCTGGATTTGTCGTAGGCAGGAATGAGAATGTACAAGCTGAATCTCTCTGGAAGGAGTCACGCTCTACATGACAAACACAGCATCATTGTTAGACTTTACAGCACTTCCAATGCAAAATACATGTCTCATAATGCATATTTTTTACTCTTGTCTCCGAAAAAAGCTGCTAAACAGTTTTTTTTTATCTCTTTCCCTACCAAAAATAGAAAATATGCATATGATATGAAATTATTATTCTATGTGTACATACCTTTATTACTCTTTCCACGTGTGGACTATGTCGTGGCGAAATGATTTTGGCGTAGTTCTCGTGGCTCTTGGATCTTTTGTGGCGATATCTCCTGGAGCGATTCTTAGGCTCAGTTGGCAACGAAATAATGGATTTAGGCTGATGCGTCTGTAAGGCTTCACTTTCTCTTAAGATCGATTGTGGCCTTTGGGAAGAATTCAATTCAGTGTACATTTCTCTTTTGCTCTCTTCCCCGTTTCCTTTCCCGCTTTTCACATCAACATCATTTTCATCCTGCAACAAATAATTTAGCAAAAGTGCACTTTAGCTCTCTGAATGTATCACAAGTTACATAACCCACTTCCAATCAAATAAACCCTACTCTCAAATACACATCTCAAATGCTTTCTTACGTAAGTGAGTCCCGTAAAGTTTTCCGGAGAAGTCGGTGTGGTAGAATCACTTTTGCTCGTTGAATTTGTTACAGTCATTAGCAGTGCAGTTCGTTTTCGGTGGTAGCCCTTTTCAGTCGTCAGCGGAGCAGAGTTGTTTTTGAAGAGAGGCTTAAAACGTCTTTTGTACTTTGCCTGCATTCCAACATGTTGCTCTCTCCTGGAAAGAACACACACAATTTTTAAATTCAGATCATGACGAAAGTCCAAACTACTTCCACCAATGGAATAACATAGACTCAAAGAAAAATCCCAATCGACTTATATAATGCTCTAACGCATTAGCCAACCACATTGCAAAATTAGGTACAAGAGCTGTAATAATAAAAATAATGGGTGGATTTCTTACTTTAGCAAATCCTTCTCTCGGTCCTCAAGTGACGTAAGAAAGGCACTGAGCTCCAGGTACAAATTATTCGTTCTCTCCAGCTTTCTCAAGTAATGTTCTCTTATATCCTGAGCATGGCGAAGTTCCTCTTTCCGTTTTCGGATGAATGCATCTTCTGCTTTTGAATGAGAACGTCGTGTCTTGGCTTTTGTCAATTGCTCTCTTAACTCTTCTTTCCATTTATTCTAATAAAGAAAATTCATCTTTTACATTTCAACTTGTACACAGTAAATGACTAGTCAAGACCCCCTTGGTTTTCATCATTAGATAACTATCCCCTCTAAAGAAAATTACTGTCTCATTTTAGTATCTCAACAATAGCTTCATCAAAGTGCTAAAGATTCATATAAAAGTGAAACCTACGCAGATAGCCATCTCCGTAAGTATGTTCAGGATTATATTCGCAAGACCATTAATTCAGTATACGATAGCATAAAATGGGATGACAAGCAATTAACTTCTATTCAAGAGTAAGAAAATGTCAAATGTCTCTGCAGACTACAGCTAAAAGTTGAAATTATATATAAATAAAGTAGCAACCTGCATGCGGACGTATTGATCAGGCGGAGTGGCTAGAACTTCATCACTAGCAATTTCTAAGTGGAGTAGGATGTGCTTCATGGATGGTCTGTTTCGCGGTTTTGCACTGCAGCACTGCCTGATAAGCAATTTGAATCCCTGTCAAAAACACATCAAAAGTCAATTATTTAGCTCATGCACGTGCCTATTATGTGGCTAATAATAAATTCATCATTAATACAAAAGCAACCCCATCCTTCTCTTTAAGAATGGTTCCCTATTTAGGGAACCTAGAGGACACAGCTGAAATTCTAGACTGTGTTTGCACAAAGATTGGCATGTCGTGACTTCCCTTCACACAGAAAAGGCACACATAGATCATTAATTATTAATATTTAAAATCGACTTGATAGAAATTTTTGAGAAACGACAGAAAAAAGCTTCTTTTCAAAAACGCCATTTGAAAATCCATATTTGTTCATGCAATTTTATTTCGAAATCGGAAAAGTATAAACAAATGGAAAAGGGACTCATAAAAAAGAGATTTAAGACATATTTCATGAAATGCTGTCTTTGTCCATATATAACATCAACACGAATCAAAGAAAAAGACATAATCAATGCAGAACGCATAGAGAAAGACGAGGTCACAAATAGAAAGGAAAAGCTGCCGAGTAAAATTCATCTGAGTTTTTATTTTCCAACTGCTGGGGATGTAACGATGAAGTAAACTCATGGAATATTTCCGGAATATTATATACAGAAAAGGATGGTAGAGAGCAAGTGTAGTGTGCACTTCAGTTTACTTACCTCGGGGCAGGAAGAAGGTAATGGCAAATGTAGAGAGTTGTTTCCCACTCCCCACATAACGGCTGACGAGTCTACATCTTTATATGGTGTTTCGCAAGTCAGCAATTCCCAAAGCACAACTCCGTAAGACCTTCAAAAGAATAATTTCATATTGAACGTAGGAAAATGAAAATAGAAGTCATAAATTGTCCTTGCACGACATGCTCTAGTGGTAGGTACATGAAACGTCATCGCGAATACTCCTCTGTTTTATCTCATATCATTTATGTAGGTTTTATCTGCAGTCATAATAACTGTAAGGGTGATACTAAAAATACCAGTAGGCACTTTACATTTATCGTGCACATAATCTCTCTCTCCTTGTCTCTCTATAAACCAAGTTTAATAATAAGGACTCTTCCATGTCACGAAAGTATTTTTAGCCTTCTGGAACTTAAAACCTTGGACGTCATAGTGTAAATAGTTGTAGCGACAGAGGAGAGACTAAAACTAAATTCGGGATTTTATCAAAAAGGAAGCACGTCAACAGAAAATCCTAATCGAGCACGTTTTCAGTAGCATATGGTTAAAGTAGCGCACAATTTTCTTATTCCATAATTCAATTTGAATTTTTTAGGGATGCTGCTTACCAAATATCAACTTTCTCCGAACACGGCTCATTACGAATGATTTCTGGAGCCATCCAAGCCACAGTTCCGGCAAAGCTCATCCTTGTACTGATTTCGTTATATTGTCGACACGTTCCAAAGTCACTTATTTTCGCAACTTCGTTTGCACCAATTAGCACACTGTAAAGGGAAAGACATTTGTTTGATAAATTTATCATGAAAACGATATTAGTTCATAACTGGCCATAATTTTTCATTCATCTGTCGGAGTATCTATTATATTTGTAAAGAGAGAGAGAGAGAGGAGGGAGGCTGGGAGCTTTCGGGGATTTTCTTTACTTTCTCCGCTCAAAACCTTTTGCGCCTTGTTGGAACTGCTTCATTGACATAAATTCTAATAAAAACTACTGCATATAATATATCCACGTTGTATGCAACGTGCATTCTCCTTTTCCCCACTCCACTCTTGCTCTTCCTCATTGGCAGACTTCCCAAATTCCTTATATTTACTAGTTTAAAGCTAAGAGCACGTTCCGGCTTTACTTCTGTCTGTGAATACATATTTCTTCCTATTATAGTAAATAATCCTCGTCTCTGTCTCACTTGTCTCAACTGCCTTGTGTAGTTATAGTGCAGAGGTAGTTGTTAACTTAAACTAAGAGAGAGAGAGGAGCCAGACTACATTGGAATTGGAATGGAGTGGGGAGTAAAACACGAGAATTGTCTAACTCTCAAGAAAACCGGAAAATAGCATTCCACAAATACGAACTACAGAGGAAATGGTAGATCTGCAGTGTAAGTGGAGGGAAACAAGTAGTAGGGTAGGATATAGGAAAGCTACAAAGATTGGTTTGTCCGTTCAGTGGCATGGCATGGCTAGGCAAGCAATGGATTTTATCTTTTCCCTGGAAAGCATTTAACTTTAAGAGCCATTCATATTCAGCACGAGTCTTTGTGTGCGAACGTGCCAAATCAAATATAATATAATATGCTTTCCCTATTATAAATTTTCTGCTAAGATTCGCGACTCACAATCTTCCCTTTCCCTTTTACTCCTTTCTCTCCGCAACTTTATCCCCTTCTCTACCTTCATCATAGTAAATCAAATTCGCAAAATGCGTTCTAGGCACACTGCAACATTTCCTACGGCTTCCTTTCCTTGAATTTTGCACTCTTTAGTTGTCTGATTGGATTTGCCTCAAAGGCGTCGCTAGTCCTCCCCGACTACTTTCAACTAACCAAACCAAGTGCCATCAAATGAGCGGAACCGGAAATTAAGGTAACAACAACAGTTAGCAAAGCAAGCGATAAACTCCGCACTCCCTCTCTCTCTCTTTCTCTTTTTCTCTCTCTCTCCCTCCTTTTGCCTCTTCCCAGAACACAACATTAAATTTCCTCCCAAATAAAATTGGAAAATGGATCTGGAGTCAGTCGGCAGTTCAACTTACTTGGGACTTTTGAGATCACGGTGAATGATTTTATGGGAATGGAGGTAGTGCATGCCACTGGCAATGTGGTGTGACCAATCGACTAATCTCCGAGGCGCCACTTCTTCCCCGCGTGTTATCAACCCGTATAATGTTCCTAACGGGCAGTACTCCATTATAATGCAGTAGATCGGTGTCTGAGTGCATACTCCCCTGTTCAAATCCCAAAATCATATAGTAATTAGTTTCAATTGTTATTAGGCCAACTTTCTTCAATTTCATGCTCGGAGGCAGAGGCACTTGTGAAAATGCCAACTACCCACTGAGAATCATTTTTTCAAACTTACTTGAATTGGATAATATTGGGATGGTTGAGTTTCCTCAAGTGTTTGATATCAGTCTCTTTGAGATCGCGAACTTTTTTAACAGCTACCCATTCATTTCGCAACTTTCCTTTAAACACCGCACCTTGTGCTCCTGAGCCGAGCCATTCCAAATCGCTTATTTGCTCGAACGGCAAATCCCATTCTTCACCTGAAAACCATTCCAAAACCAATAAAGTCAAACTATTTAGAAATTTCAACTTATTCTCAATCAAAATGACATTAAATTATTGATAGTTTTTGGAGAACAATTTAATTCTTACAGAAAATCACAAATAATTTCTATTGCTTTCAATATAATCTCTGTAATTTATATCTGTAATATATATCCGTATATATATGTATCTTTGTTGTTATTGAACTTAGTGATAAACTGATATAGGTATTTGTATTATGTATGAGCCTACAATGGAGACTATAGTTTCCTGAAGGTTGTTCACATTATTAGATAAAATTCTGGTCTTTGTAAGTGTTCAACAGAGGAGATTTATGGGTTAGCTTTATCGTACAGGAAGATAATAATATCTATAATCTATAGCTCAGTGGTTATTGCTTTGCCCTGCGGAATAGTGAAGATCATTCGTCAAAAAACTTTTGATTAGTGACAACCAGCAGTTACTACTTTCTCCTTTCTCCCTCATGCTACAAAGAGTCTAAAAGCCTTGAGAGAGATCCTCTTTTACTCCTGTCTTCTTCACTCCAGTTTAATACTGTGGAACATTTCTATTTTTATCTGTCGGCCACGCCAAGCTAACTTTCTTCACTTATTTGGCTTACTCTACAATACTTTTGCATGGTCAATATTTCAAGCTCTCCTCCCTTGTCGAATGAAGTTTTCATAAACCCCTTTTATCCTAACAATCTACTGGGAATAAATGTATTTATATTTCCGAATGATCATTGTTAGACTACTGATCGTTGAATGATGCTACTGACTGTTAATTAAAGAGTGATGATACTCTGTAAGCCAACTCATTTTTAAATAGAAGGATGAGAAAATCTAATTTTAAATTACCTGATTGATTATGTTTGAGATCATGAGCAGTGGCTTTTCCGATGATAGTCCAAACTGGGCGAAGACAGCCCAGAAGACCATTGAACCATCCTCCACTGCGAGAATTATTTGGAATGACTACTGGAAGAGCTTGAGAGGTCGGATCGGCAGTGCTGCAGCTACCATCGTCATTAATGGCCCTGACTGGGGCAGTGGGTCCAAACGCATTGCTGTTGTTCGTCGTGGTTGTGACAGGTGACATTGAAACGACGGTGTGAGCTGGTACAGATGCACTCGTCCATGTTACGCTCGTTTGCTGTTGACCGTTGCTACAGTGGGAAGAAATGTCAGGAACACTCAAGGCAGCCAAATGGGATAATTTGTCATGGACCAAAATCACACTGCAAAATAAAAACACATTAAATATTAGACAGGTAAAGATAGCAAGGTATGAAAAAGTAAAATCATCTCGCTATAGATTTTCAGTTGTTATAAAAAGTATCGATTAAACGGATTTTTTCCAGGCAGGATTTAGATGCTAGATAGTCAGCTATTCCCCTTTGCTCTTTCATTAGCATATTACTTGTAAAATGTTATGCTCCGTCATGTTTTGACTTTTTCTACCACATTTGCATGCATGATTTTCTGAACCTGAGCTATTGCATAATGATAGGTTTCTAAATTATTTTTCCGATAGATCCTACAGGGCATTCTGTTTTCCGTCCTACAACTTTATTCAATACAATGTTCGAGAATATAATATAATATCCAAGAAACCATTAGGATAATCGCACATACCCTAATATTTTTTCTATATACAGGTAGAACAGAGCAGTACTGTTACGGAATAGTAACATAAAAGGAAAATCATACTACAAGCTATCAACTCAGAATTTCTTAAAAGCTAATCATGACTCTAACAATCAACAACACCTGTTTAGAATTATTGGTTACACAACTAACTTTTTTGCTAACTGGCTCTGGGAATTTGCTTTATTTTCATCGGTTCCTGAGCAAGATGTATCCGGTTGTACGGTTGTGGTATTAGAAAGAGTGGCAGGTTCATAGTGTCGACTGCGACTTTGGCTCTGACGTCTCCTCCTCAAAGGAATCCGACAACATAAGAAAGTTTCCCGGAAAAAACTAGTCTGCATCTTGATTGGTTTCGAGGGTGTAGAAACATACCAAAGGTGAAAACAACGGGTGAAGTAGAACACTTGGGAAAATCACCTCACTCACAAATGCACAATTCCGAATAAATCACAATCAACAAGAACACTTAGTGATTTCTATGGGCTGAAACCCAAAAACAGACTTCCCACGTTCGAAGTAGATAAGAGAACAAAACCAATAAGGAAAAGATGAAGAACAACCTGGAAGTTCACAAATTTTCTCTTGAAAAAGATGTGACTAAAAAGATTGGCAAATTATAGTGCAGATAAATGGTTTCGGAACCGAAAATTCCCTTGAGTGAGACTGGTAGTAATTGCATTTTCTTTGTTTCGGATGGATGAAGAAACAAGAGCGAAAAGTCGTAGTGACTAGAAGTGCTGTTTGTTTAACACTGACACAAAGGGCCAAAACTCTCAATAATAGCCATAGGAAAGTTGAGTGACAGTAGGTACGTCATGTAAATCTTTGCTCGAAACAAATAGGTAATGTAAGTTATGTTGTTGGTAGAAAAGTAGGCAAAGTGGAGAATCTAATATAAAATCTTTGCATATGAAGTATGGTGTGTTATGTTTAGTCACGAGCCATAAATATGTAGGATGTAGTATAACAGAAAGAGACATCAACCTTCGTATAGGTCTCTCTTTGATGCTCCCATTCAACTTGAAGTTGACGATGAGCTCCAATAACACAAAACAGAATTCAAGAAACAAGGAATACATAAATACATAATAAATACGTGTATCTATGCATATAGGAAATGAATATATTATAGAAAATCCTACACAAACACTACACAACTGCAGTTCAAGTTTACACAAACTGATTTAAATGAATCCCCTTTGCTCGGAGATACATTCTAGATGAGGCACAGCAACAGAACAAGTCAGAAAACAGAGTTCATGCAGAGAATCAAATGCAACACAGACAGTGATCTGAAATGACAGCTGAAAACCCTTGTTTAATGTTCTTCTCATCTTTCTCGACAGTTGTTCTCTTTATCAAATAACATCTATGAACTTTGGCCTTAGCGGCACAGGCCTTACTTCAAACTACACAAAGATCCGCATCAATAAAAATTCCAATCCATAAACTTAAAGTTGCATAATCGCTACAGATGTCCGAGGCACAATTAAAATCACAATAAAACAAATCAATTACAATACAAAGCACTCCAATGGAAAGTCACTAGCGAAGGACGTAAATATAATATTGTAGCTATACTGAAGAGTAATAAGGGATATACCTTAATCTTGGTTTTGCATACTACAGATAATCAATCGGCAACAGAATTTTCTGCATATGAACAACACTTTCCATCCTGCTGACTTAGCAAAAACTAAGGTCGTACATTGAGTTCAACTTACACGGTTAACTTGTTAAGTTCATCATGAAGGTTGTGCAATTATAAGGTTAGTGATTTGTTATTTTTGCCGTAGAAATCTGCTTTGAATTGGATTTCGAGCGTAGGGACAATTTTAATTCACTGCGAAAACGTTTCCCCTTGTGAGAAGTATAAATGAACTTTGTTAGGTCAAATCCAAATGCAGATTGCTAATTAACGAGCATTCAGAAATGAAAGATGAAAACGTAAGAGAGCTCTCAAAGGTCGGATGTTATAAAGTAACTGAATTCAATGACTATGGTTCGTGTCCTGAAAATAAGTTCTGATGTCTGTGGGTGGAATGTTGTGAAGAGGAGCAGAGTGTCTTGTGGTAACATTCTTGGTTATTTGATTTGTTTGAGCTACATACAATTAGAGATAAAGAGCACAGCCACAAAGCCCACAATAGTCTTATCCTCTCAAAGTGTATTTGTACAGATAGTGCAGTGTGCCTTATCAGTTTTCGCTGGAATTTTATTTTATCCTCTGCCCCAACTAAGTCCAAGAACAAACTATCTGAGAGAGTGCTAGAGAATAATCATACAACAAGCCTTTCAAAGATAGGAAAATAAGAAAGAGCCCCGTCTATTTTCCATTTGAGCACATTATTATACTTTAATGTCGTTTTTTTACGTAGCTACACTTGCTAGCATTTACGTCAGCGTTAATAAATGTGCATAAAACTGTGTTCGTAGAGCTTCCAGTATATTCCTCTCCATGAATCCGCATCTATAGTAGTGTATCTTTAAGTGGAGCCTAATAAAAGTACCTAAAACTTCATTTTTCTTGTAACATACTGCGAATATCCAACTGCTCCTCATTCACATTTATTATTTTTCTAAATAGGTAGTTGACCGTAGTTCTACGGAGACATTCCAAATGTCAACATTCTCTTCTCTGGCTTCTTCCTCCAACTTTGTCCTTTAGCCCGGTTATTTATACTGGTGACTATTATCTCCTCTACAGTATAATTATTACTTTATCTATAGAACTGTCACAAAACTAAAGGAAACCAATGTTTCCTACTTTATTAATAATCCATGTAAATGTACCTCTTAGCACTTTAAGCTTTTATAAATAGAAATATTATACGATTCACTTATACAATTCCATACACTGCAGTGTCATGTTCCAGGCCAAAGGAAATGTAGGGCTCTTAGTAATAACGATAATGATAGGACACAATGTGCAGATGATACAAAAAATAATTGCTTTGATATCATCTTCACTATCCCACTTCCTTTTCATTTTCATTCAAATCACGTATAATAATGGAATGCTATCACATTCGAAATCCAACACCGAAATAATGATGAAAATGTCAAATTCACAACAAAACTTACGAGTTACAATTTCGAATTTATTA
The DNA here is from genome assembly GCA_009936455.2 of Tomocerus minor. NCBI lineage: Eukaryota > Metazoa > Arthropoda > Collembola > Entomobryomorpha > Tomoceridae > Tomocerus > Tomocerus minor. Next base: position 11,220 of record JAAAYG020087655.1, on the reverse strand, counting down.
TTATCAGTGATGTTTAAAATGTAATGGCTGCCCTCCAACATATTGTGCATTAACAGAATGAGGAGAGGTAACTAAACTGAACAGAACAAGCTGATGTACACTTGAGTGCTATAAAGAATTAAATCTGCATAACTTAAATCTGCCATCATCATATGCACGTTTATCATCACTGGGTAATAAATTGGATTATCTTTAGACGTAATGACGTTCCCATTCTAATACCATATTTCAGCCGTACCTACTAAAAGAGCCATATATACACTGGCTTATTGGCAAACAATATGGCAATATGCTATCTATATATACTTAGAATATGTTTTTAGTGTAACAGGAATTATCACTAGTTCATGTTCCTACTATAATAGCAGATATCCTTTTGAACACACGTTTAATACTGGAATTAGTGCCATATGCAAATACACTAGAGTTATTAGCAAACAGCTTAGTAAGTATACTCTTATCATTACTATGTTTATATATGCACATTATGACTTATCTTTGTAACTAGTTCAACCTTTGCTATATCAATATCTTCATGGTGTTTAATTACTTCTAAATGTAACCTCGAATGAATTCTTATATTACACAACTCAATAGTATGATCTGGAATGGAATATTTATAGTAGACATGATATATAAACGGGAATAATTTCTATTCCGATAGCTGTCTAAATATTTTCTGTATGCACAGAATTGCAGATTTGTGCGAAAGCTCACAGTCGGTGCCATAATGTAATATCAAGGTAATCTCAAGAGTTCGATAATATTTAATTTGTACATTAATGCTCTTGTACAGGAAAAAGATAGGCAAGGTACATAGTTCACATTAATACCGCAATTATATTATAATGAAAACACCTGGAGAATGCCCTACGACAGATTCCTCTTATATGCTACTAGAATGGTTTAAACTTTTCCTCAATCGCATTCCTAATGCATCAACATAAATAATGTAGTTTTGCCCAACGATGTGTTGAGCAGGAGATACATTAGAGGATATTCAATTGAATGTGACCAAACTCAAATGTTAATTTCGCCGATCTTTTCCAGTTCCGAGTGTCTGTCGATTAGCTCATAACTTTAGCACATGGAATACGGACAAAGTAGCAGCAAGTGCGCATAGATTTACGATACTTTACACAAGTATACACAATAACGGAATGTGGATATTAGTGTACAAATATTAGAGATAATCCCATTTATGTCAATCCTACCTAACAACAGACATTACCATATATGGTAACCCTATCAGTATTCTTTATGACTGTAATAAGCTCAACACACAAGACAGATACAATGGAATGTTCCTTCTAACACTCATAATAACAGATACATTAATATGAAGTCAATGTGTTTTCCTTTAAACTGAGTCTGTTGTTTAGAGGGAAGAAGAGGAGCCATAGAGAGGTAGTTAAGCCGGCGTAATGTTATCTAGAGCAAAGACAAATCTGGAAAGGACGTCCATACAATTTTATGGCTGAGGAGAAATATCCAAAAACTACAATAAGTAAATATTTTACTGAAGATATGAAAAACTTAAGGTGAAGTCGTAGGGGAGTGTGTATGCAGTTTACATTTCCAAATGGGATGGCCCTTTGTAGTAGAGAAATGTTATATAAAATCGTATTATTGGTGACACTGAGTTCGTAAGGTCGCTTCAACTGAGCACGAAAATCTTTTCTCTTTTCTCCCTCTTCATATTGACTTTTATAATATACTGTCGTTCGTTTACAAAGCTGCACTGTAAAAGTATCTCCTAAAGTTTTATCTACGACGGAGCAAACCAAGATGTAAACATACAGAGAGTGTGGAAACCCATGAACATCTCCTCTTGCACTGAGACGGAATAACAAATATACTTTCATGGATGAATACTATACAATATTTACATTCCTGGGCATAATATTTGTCTAGGTACTTGTGAGGAGGAATTCTGCTCGAGAATTTCAATGTGTACAGAGTTGAAGAAGATATCATGCCAATGTTGTAGGAGTACTATCTCTCTCATGTACATAACAATTGCAAACAGAATTTCTGTATGTAACAAAGTGCTTTGCCATACTGCCGACTTCAACCAAAAGTAATGCATACAATTGCAAATTCAAAATATCTTATTTAGGAAAAGTGCTGCAGAGTCGGTAGTTCAAGTCGTTCTCTTTAGATGTGCCTGCCAGCATGCATTGACATGTACCTTATGTACATATTTGCATTAATACAGTAATCATGCTAGAAATATGCAATTCAGACAAATATCTTTTTTCTCAAACCCTTTAATACCAACTTTCCTTCACGTCAACAATCTAATGTCCTTCTAAATAAACTCCTGAGTTAGATGGGCAATGATATTTACTAATGTTGCAGCTGTGTGTAAAAGTACAAAGGGAATGAAAGATTTGCGAAACTGTAGTAGCTGAAAGCAGGGTCCACTACTATATCAGACAACTATGACAGATAGGACAGGTACAAGTTTTCGGCAATTTACGTCAAAATGTCAAAATACTCTTTGATAAACGCATATATATATATAACATCTCCATTATTATAGCATTCTACATTTCCAAGTGTCTATACAAATAGAATTCGAACAGAAAACAATTTTGGAACTCAGCATTCTTTGACAAGCAAACGACAAACATCATTGCATACACACATAAACACAAAGAATTCCTTTATCAAAGCTACAGAAAAAATATTAAATTAATTGTACACAAACAGTCTCTATATAAAAGAGTAGAGTTAAAAAGTATGTTTAATATTTAGTACCAGTATGCAGTATGTCCATTATTATCTATAACAAACACAAATTGTTTAGAATAAATAAATTATTATATATTTTTTAAAACCACTTTTTGATGCGACTTATATCCTTAAAACATTTGTATAAAGTATAAACTTTCATTTGTGTAGTAACAATATCTGAGTTGAATTCAAAGAACTTAATTTACTATCCTAATATGCAATGCGATATCTAATGCACCTATATACAATTAAAATTAATTGTGATGCTCTTTAAATTGCTGTGCAAGATCATTATAAGTAATACGAAATTCTATCCTTTTCAAAATGTCATGAATTTTAATCACTAGCTGCGTAATACAAAACCTGAAGGGATAGAAAACTTAATTTTGCTCCGTCTTCACTGGCGTATTGAGAGGGGGAGTTTTCAGAGCTGAAGCCCCCTTCTTCCCCTCCCGAAATGTACGAAAAAAGAGAAATAGCCAAAATTTTCGCAATTGAGCAATTTTAAGCTATCCTTCATTTTCGGTCAAAAGTACCAAAACTTATCGTGCTACGCGCGATTATGTGGCTATAATATTTCGATAGCAAGTTACAGCCCCCGGAAATTCATTTCTGTATATTCCTATGTTATACTTAAGCAAAAACAGGAAGTATAACTGCTACAAGTAATAGTATCAAACAATGTAGACTATTGACACTAAAACAATATATAAGTAAGAAAAAGAGTAGACGAACAGGTACTGACGTAAGAACGTCAAAGAGACGGTCACTATAATATGTACTCTTTTGTTCTGTTCCAGCAAACTAAAGTGTCATTGAAGTTGTCGTTGGAGGTAGTAGTGGAAATACACTAGACTACTAAAATATACACATAGAATTGTTACGCGTATTAAAAGTTAGAGAAGTTCGTGTTTTTCCGCAGTTGTCCTTTCTTTGATAAGATAAGAACAGCTATTTCTTTCAGGACGGTATACCTTCTGTAAGGAAAATATTTTCCCCGAGATACTCCTACCAGAAAATGCATTTTTGATGATTTGCTGTGCAGAGATTAACTTTGAGACTAGATTTGGATTAACAACTGACTTTTTCCAGAGACTGCCATCCAGACATTTTTACACAATCATAACAAGATGTTTTGTTAGTTGGGAATTTTTTATGGAATGAAATTGGATGAACATGTCAAGGAACCATTTTCTTCGTGAACATGATTTCAAAATTCAATACTACGTTTTAAATGTGTCATTCTAAGTAATAGCACGTTTATAAAATTTTACCTTCAGTCTGACATAAAGTTACTTGTAAAACTGAAGAGAAAAGAAGACATGAACTGTCAGTATAGTAAGAAATAGACGAAAGTAATAACTGACAGTAATAGAAAAGACACTGAGTCTGTGTAGAGCAATTTGCGAAATTATAAAAGGAAAGTGTCAGTTGTCCGTAAGAATTATGTTTATATTTTATGCAATTAGATAGGAGCTACTGGATAATTATTTGTATAAAAAATATGAATGTGTTTGAAAGTCAAAGGAAAGACAAAGGAAGAGGTTGGTTGCCAAAATCCTGTCAAGTCAAGGTGAAGCATCTCGACTTTCTTCGTCTTTAATAACTATACGAATAGGTAATTGGATACTGATGAGATGTAGTGGAGCAATGAGGATATCCACTGACTGTAGACAGAGCTGCCATTTAACTTGAGCTCTTATTATAAAGAAGCCGAAAAGGAGAAGAAGCCTGACGGACAATGCCAGACTTCATCCTTAATGATGTCGATGTGCTCCTATAGAATTTTAACTCTCCGTGGATAACTCTGAATCTCCAGATATGTAACATTTATTATATGATTCCGTTCAGAGGAGATTTTGCTTAAATACGTACCTACATTTCGTGCCAATACTAACTAAAGCATTTTATATCTTTTGTGCAGTATAGACATGAATATATCTTGGCTTATCTAACTAGTGTTCCTCTCATGATATTACGTCTATCTTATATATCAGTGCTAGTGCTCTAGTGCACTAACAAAAGATTCCTCCATAGTTTAGGTAGAAATAGTAATGGAGTAGTGTCTGTAGTGCCATTGCTTGGCTGGGCTTTGATATTGCCTAGCCTAGATTCTTTCTGCAAGAGCTGAGGCTTTTAATGGAAATCGAAAGAGCAGCGCGTGTCATGTCATCTATAATGAATTTCAATGCTAAGGATACGATATACGATACAGGACAGCCAGGATAGCTTTAGACTCTTTTTCCTCATTTCAATTCCAGCTCTACACTCCACACACTCTGGAAATCTTCAAAAGCTACACGCTTTGCCTACTACTTAATAAATACGTCATATACACTTTCTTTGAAATATTAGATTGTAGGCGGACTCCACTGTTTGAGCCTAACTTCTGCAAATAACTACATCCGCCCAGGTAATGCAATATTTATATAGATGATCTTATTTATAAACTAGGTAGTATTACTTCAGACTTGACTCTATTAATTACAGACTGATTCTAATGCCACTACACAACAGACAGACTGTTAAATTCCTAGCATCTCCCCTTTTCTTCTATAGTGCATAAATTCTCAGAAACTGTAGTTTTCCATTTAGAGCTTTGCAGACTTAGACTTGTTATTTATTATTATTATACCGTGACAGTGACGTACTTTGTTTTAGCAGACGGTATTTAATTTACGAGCATACAGCATACACAAAGAAAATAATATTATTATCCTTTTATTAATCTACTTCAGAAAACATTTTCGTATCGTTATTTTTCAGCTACTTCCTCATTCGGTTATGCTTTTACAAGTGTAAAATAAAGTCAGATACTAACAGAAAGCATTTAAATCTATTGTGTATTGCTGCTCGTTAACAATAACCAAATAATTACCTAGTATTAATTGAAGTCATTGATACGGACTCCGTTATTGAAATAATATGTGCATGTGTAAAGAAAATCGAACAGTTTAAAACCAGAGTAATGTAATTATGTACAGGTACGCACAGATTACTTGCCTTCCATTAACAAAGTAAAAGCTGTGTACAGTATTCTCTAACCTTTCTAGGTCTGTGAAGATTGTTGCCCAAAAACCACAATGCATTAGGATCACGACTACGTGTCTGAATATAAGAAGCCAGCTATATCGAGAATACTTTCATATATATATATTTGGAAGTGTGAAGGAGAGTACGTAAAGTAAGCAAATGTTTTGGGAGCCGTGGCGTATATTTCGCTGGGAGAATGAAGTTTCAGTAGCAGTGCATATGTAATGTAAACACCTAGGAACAAAGGCGGTTTCTGAACTTCCGAGAGAGAAGTAATTATCATAATACAGACACTACAGGCTGACATGGAACTAAACGGACGTTCTCTTTCAAGATAATTGCATTCCTCTCCAGTTTCCTGGGCTAAACTGCAAATTAGCGAATAACTGGAAAGACTGGAGTTTCACTGGGCTCAGCAACTGGAATTACACGGAATGCCGTGAATTCCTTCCACTGAACTCGGACTTGTTTACCAATAATGAGTCTAATAATGGGATAATGTACTATTATAAATTCCCTGCATGGGTGCATAGCTAAAATATTTGACGTCTATCCTGCCTGTAGAATTTGGAATTAAAAGTACATTGGGTATCTGGAAATGGAGAAGATGAGAAGAGAAAGTAATTTCTTACCTGTCGGAGTTATATTGAAGTTGTGAGATGCGAACATCATCTAAGGATCTGTTATTGGAAGGATCGGCGTAGATTTGAGCCATCCAATTTTCCTGTAGGTTGATCTGGGTATTCCTGTCATTGTTTTCTTGCTCGACATCTGGAATTGCAACGCCTATGGTGCTCATTGTCTTTTTATTGAAGCTGTGATTAGTTAGAGATTTCTCCAGGTGTGATAATTTGGAGAGAGATACTGAGGGACGAATCACCGCCCCCACAGTCGGTGTGATCATCTTTTCTTTCCAGGGATTTCCTTAAGTCACACGGCCCACAATCTGTAAAAATTCCCATGGAAAATGATGTCGGTCAATGTTTATGTAATTAGAGTCGATTGGATTGTTTCACTAACGGCTTTAATCAGTAAATCAGCAGTTTTGCTATTTGATTTGACTGCCCAAGTTCAAGTCCATAGCACGAAATCACACAAAAGTTACAAGAGAAAAGAACACAACAATTCTACTACTTTCTTAATATCGTCCTAGTCCTAGGTGTAAATATAGAATCCTCTGCCTTTCTCTTCCTTTCTACACTTTCTCAAGCTAATCCAGGCTAGAAATCAAAGAGAGTTGGAAATAAAAAATAAGTTTCGAGGAATTGTTCTCAGTGTCGGTGATTTTCCTTGGCTTTGCCAATTGGAAATTGAACAGACGGTGAAGAAGAGAGTAGAAAACATGGTCACGTCAAACTCAGCTCACGTTATTGCAGTATATATGGAGGAACATATTGTGCCTACGTGTTTTTCCGTCAACTAAAACTACCAACAGCAAAACTAGTTTGTAGTAAGTAGCAAATGGACTGAGGTGAATTCAATGTTTGCCAATGCACAAATAAAAGCTTTTTCTCTATCGACTGAAATCCAACGAGTCAAAGAAAGGCAACTAAATTCGTGCACACAACAAACTTGTACGTAAGTCCACGAAGGTTAGTGGGGGAAATCGCTAATATTAATGTCCTAGTGTACTAGTGGAGGAAAAAGAATATTTTTAGTGGCAAGCACCACTGTTCTTCACGAAACACACGAAGGTAGTAGGACAGAGAGAGAGCAGGCCGTAGTAGTGCAAGACACACGGCCGAGAGTATGTACGAGAAGGATGCTAACAAAGCAACTGCAAATCTTGAACTGGAAAGAAAAGGCCTTTACTTTCCTTCCTCTCTCTCCCTGCCTTTCCTTTAAACATTGCAATGTGGAGTGATTGTGTGAGACTGCCTGGCCTGGAGAACTGGAACTTGACTGGATCGGCCTGGACGGGATTTCTCCCTTCATTCACATAACATCTCTCCCTACTCTATTTTCCTATAGGCATCTCTACTACTTATTCAACGAAAGTTCATACTATTACACAGTAGCCCTCTCCCACAAACGAAAACTCTTTCATTGCCTTGCATCACACACAGAATTCATATAGATCCCTACTTCTACTACCCACATCGTATATATATATATATATGTAGCATATATAAAATTCAATCTATAGTTTAAATGGAAACTCGTGCCTCGTGCTCTCCTCTTTTCCTACTGCACCATAAACACAAGAGGCACACACGTCAACCAAGTATTTATAAAAGCGGACGTGTGCGATATCACAGTAGTCTCTAGACATATAAGATACCCTATCGTTGGACGATACGAGAATAATATTATCCCTTTTTGCTTATAAGTTCAATTGGTGTGGCAGAGCGAGCTGAGAGCCACTTCTTGCTAGTATCACATGCACATATACAAGTAAATATAATAATATACTCTTGTAAATATATGGAATTATATATCTGTATCATATAGCTAAGCCTGTAAAGAACCAAACCCGCTCTGCCCTATCTTCGCATTCAAGTAAGTTACCGAAAGCGGACGCAGTCGCACCCGGCTACTCTCTGCTATTGATTATTTTAACTTTAGCTCACTCGACTCCCACGATTGCATTACAATGTCTAACTAGATGGATGGACGGCTATACACTAATGTCCTGCTTTATTAGCTCCCAAATAATATCAGTAGCTTGCTTTACTCTCTTTCACCTTAATTTCACTTCTGAACAAAACGGAACGACATATATAGAACTATACTTCGACTACTTATACTCTCTATTAGAAAACCATGATAAAACTTGACATTGCATTTGCCTCACTGTCAGTGTGCTACTCTATCGTCCTTAAAGGCTACTAGCTACTACTGTAGCAATTAGATATATTGTTTCCCAATGCTTCCATACTCGTATTTAGAATATAATATCTAACAACTACTGTATGAAAGTCTTTATGTGATTGTTAATATTTTCTATATACACACCCTGGCTTTTAGATTGTTTATAAAACATTTATGCTCCACTCTAGTTTGTTATTTCTCTAGTATAGTAGTATAAAAGCTTTGTTTATATACAGGGATTTTATAAACGAGTAAGAATATATTTTCAAGACCTTGCTTTCTTTGTTTACCATACAGAAATGATATGCAGTATAAATTACAAGGTGCGCCTACAGCTTTACACAGGAATTCACAATGTCACTAACAACCAAGCCTCTGTACTAAAAGCCAATTAGGTTTAACTGTACTTACTTACAACTGCCAGCAAAGAAATCCTTTCGTGTGCAGGCATGTTACAATTTACATGTGCCATATAAACGCTATTTTCCATCGATAATTCATGTGTTTCAACAGAGTTTTGCAGAAATACATAAAACGGACAAGTTCTAGGGAAAGTTCTGTCAACTCCATTTCGAGGGATTCAGATATCAAAAGGAAATTCGCATTACTGAGTTTTAATTATTGACGTCAGAAGGAATATCATCATTTTCTGGTATAAAGCTATGTAGACTTTTGTGTACTTGATGTTTGTACTCTGTCTCTTCCTGCTACTACTTAAAATTAGAACAGAGTGCTTATTAGATGTTTTCTATTTTGCATACGTGATCGATTGTAATTGATTCTTGGAAAAGTAACCTAATCTACTTAGTAATTGTTTATGGAGAAATTGGAGCTAGCAATTCAAAGCCTTTGGCTTCTGTCGATTTAAATGTTTTTTTCTTTTCTACAGACAGACAATACATGTATATATAGTTATTTACACTTTACATTTTATGTTTGATGCATCCAGCACATAATATTATCCTAGGGCCATTAACAGAGAATTCAATAGACAATTAGCATTTGTAATGTAATTATTATGACTCTCTGTTTTGACTGTAGCTATCCACTTACAACAATGGAAATCCGTAGCTCTGTGTTTTAATGTTCTGTACATAAAAGGATATTTAGTGTTTGCAAAAAACCTTAATCTAAAGGTTCGAATCCTAATTGTGCACATGCTAGACACATTAATGCAATTAAGAAATGAACTCTGAACTTCAAAGTCACTTTCATGTAGAGTTGGAGCCAAAATCCTTTACACTCCCTCTGTTGTCACAATATCATTTTCATCGTGTTTTATTGAGTTTATTGAAGAGCCTTGACGTTTCCACATCATGGAGTCCTCAATAAATTACCTTTTATGTTCAAATAGGTAACTCTAATGCATAATGGCTTAAAAAGAATTTTCGGTAGGTAGTATTGTTACATGTGTTGCATCCTTTCTCATAATATCCTTTGACTGATCCTTACAGATCACATCAAACACTTTACGAGTACAAAATGTACCTACTAATACTTATTTTAATTGGACTGTCTACAATTATTAGGACACCAAATCTCAATTTTAATAATTTAGGATTTAACTTCTCTGAAAAAACATCTATAGGTACTTGTGTAATTGTTTACGCGTATACAATAGCTTTGTTTTTATACAGTCGACTGACTGTAGTCTCAGAGGAGATTATATAGCGAGCATAATAGACAGGGGATCAAAAGTTTACCTTTTATGTACATTTATTGGTTGTACAAACGCCTTTTGGACTTCCCCAGCCCTCATTGTTACTTTGCTATAAGTAGAACTTTTACACTAACTCCGATGTTAATAGTACAGTAGTTTTGCATAGTAAAACCATTTTTTGTTTCCCTTGCTCTTTCAGAAGATTATCAGAGCTTTGATAATCTTCATAAAATTTCTGATAATAAGCACTATCAAAAGAAGAATATTTGAAATGGGTAATCCCCTTTATGCAATTTCAAAGCAGAAATGAATGGAAAAAGTTCTTTTCCATCTGTGCACTATCACTCTACTCTTTACTACTAAATGATCATACTAAAGTGTTGTATTTATGGTTATCGCGTAATATACGCTCTGATGGTGTCAGCTTACTGTAATAATAACTCTTTAATATTCCATTGTTATTAGAGCAAAGTTGTTAATAGCAAAAAATCAGTTAGCAAGCACGTAGTCAAAATTGCAAGTGCATCCTCTATTTATAGTGGATTCTGGGAAATAATTCAATCTCTCAGTTACCAACACTAATGTGAACAATTAAAAAGAGAGAGATATATGCTAGTGCTCCTTTGTTTGATAATAAAATTCAATTTCAGAGACAGGCAGTAGTGGGATAAATTAGCTTCGTATTATATTACATTCGTGTTCGTGTCTTACACGCATAGAGATTAATTATCTGTATGTAAATGATTTTTCCACTGAATGTAAAGTCAGAGGTGATGCACGTAGCAGTAAGGATAGTTTTGATGTTAGCTTCGTGCAGTTTGTATCTGTATTCACCTGCCATTGTAATTTCTAATTTGTAAGACTATAACCAACAACGTCCATATGCATGTGTACTTTGTATTTAGGTACATCAGTTAATGGATTCTATTAAAATAAGAAGCAAATAATATTCTATTTGCCTTAGAGCTCTTGTGAAG